>QJNZ01000005.1:0-178255 GCA_004155055.1 Monosporascus sp. CRB-8-3
AAAAAAAAAAAAAAAAAAAAAAAAAAAAACGTGGTTAACGTTAGAGTAATAATGGATAGAATAATTAAAGTAATAGTTTTCGTAACGTTTATAGCAATAATAAGAACGAAAAGTAATTTATTTTTAACGGCTTAAAGGATTTGTACCGATTAAACGGAAAAATTTTTAACGTTTACGTTAAAGAATAATAGTTTAAGAATTTTATGTAATGGTATAATAAGATAATTTAAAAGGAAGTTTAAGAAGCTTTAATGGTTAAGTACTTTAAAATTTAGGGAGCTTTAGTAATTAAGTGCTTTAAAGTTTAGGCAATTAATCGTTTTAAGTTATAGAAAAGTGAACGTTTTAAAGGAATTATTATAAAAAGCGTTATATTTTTATATATATATATTTTTTTTTACGGAAACGATTTAAATAAATTACTTTAGGATTTAGAAACAAACGTTAATATTATAAATAATATTAGCGATTTTAAGAAGAATATTATAATAATTATTAAATCTAGGGGAATTTAAATTATAACGGATAAAGGATTTATAGTTATTATTTTTGTTAATATTATTAAATAACTTTTAAAAGGGCTTAATAAACAGAAAAACGAAATTATAATTAAATATACGTTATATATTAATAATTTTTTTTAAAAATGTTTTCCGGGAAGATATTTTATAGAAAGGGACGATATTTAAATCGTAACGTTTTAATAAGTTTTGATAAGATTTAGTTATTAATAATTAACATTTTTCGGAAAAGATTTTTCCTGTGGTTTTACGGGAAACCGGAATTTATTATTAAGGCCCCGAATTTAGTAAACGATAAAAACTATTAATAAGGATACGTATTAAAAGAGATATCCGGTAAGGAAAATAATAATAATTTAATAAATAATTTAAAACGTATATTTTCGAACGTTTTTAAAAACGGGAAGGTTTTAATAACGGATAAAGTTATAAAGAAAATTATTTTTTAATATTACCGCTTTTATTATCTTAATACCGATCGATTAATATGGATTATTAAAAGGTTTATAGGGATAAATTTAGACCTTAACGATATGAAAAATATTTTTTATATGGTATACGACGTAAGGAAAATACGGAAAATATTATTTATAAATTTTTAAAAACGAAAAAAATATACCAAAAAAATTATTTAGTATGACGTAAGGTTAATTAAATTTATTAATATTAAAAATAAGGGTTATTTTAGTTTTTTTATAAACGACTTATTACGTAATAAAAAAATATTATTCGTTTAAAAACAAAAATAAGATTAAATAAAACCTATTCGTTTATATTACGCAAATTATAAAACGTTTATAAACGTTATTACCGGATAAAAAAATAAATATAAAAAAAATATAGATTTTACGTTTTAACGGCAGTAGGAAGTTCGGTATAATAATAATTAAAAATTTTTACGCTATAAAAAATATCGAAATAATAATTTTTAACGTATATAATTAATATTAAAATAAAATTATAAAACGAAAAATATAGTTTTTATAAAATAAAGTATATACGATTTTCGCATAAATAAAGATTTTTATATATTTTTGGGATTTTATAATAAAAATAATAAGGTATATTATTAATAAAATAAGCCCGTTTACGGTAAAACATATAATATCAATTAAATATTTTAAAAACGTATTTAAACCGAATAAATTATATAAACCAAATAACGGTTATTTTCTCAATTCTCGGTAATAAG
Source organism: Monosporascus sp. CRB-8-3 (assembly GCA_004155055.1). Lineage (NCBI taxonomy): Eukaryota > Fungi > Ascomycota > Sordariomycetes > Xylariales > Monosporascus > Monosporascus sp. CRB-8-3. Next base: position 1,714 of record QJNZ01000005.1, read on the forward strand.
TAAATAATTTTAATTAATAAAAATTATCAGATTAAATTAAAAAAACTGGCAACCCGTAAAATAAAAGGAATACTGTTAAATTATTAAGGGATATTTAATTATAAAATATAATTATTAAAAGGCGGTAAGTTATTTATAATACCGTATATTATTATTTACGAAAACCTGGAAAAATTAAGTAAACCTTTTAACTTTAAGGATATAATCCGATTATTTTTATAGTCCGTATAAAAACGTTTAAAATATCGTTTAAAATAAGGCGTGAAAATAAAAAATAAGGATAATAACGTTATTTTAAAAAACAATACGGACTAAGAAATTAAGCAGGTTAAACGTAAAAGGGGACGTCCGAAAAAGATTGTCCCTAAGTTATATATCTTAAAGGCCCTAAATAAAGCTTTAAAATTAATTTAAAAACTAAAGTTAATTTTAATTTAAAAAGGTAAGGGCAAAGGTAGTTTATATATTTTTTATTTTAACTTATTAACGTCGAATAACGATAAAAACCGTTTTAGTAATTTTAAAAACGTCGATTAAGTTATTCGGAACGTTTACGAATACGAACAGGTAATTAATATGTTAAATATTAATATTTATAAGTTATTTACTGCTATAAATAACGGCCTATCCTTAAAAAAAACTATAAAAAACCTTTTACGCGGAATTTTTAAATTTACATTTTTTAATAAAGTTGCCCAAAGGTACCTTATTAATATTAAATAAGTATTAAAAAAAATATACGTCTATAAGAAAATTAAATAAATATAAGGTACGTATTTATATAAAATGATTTATATAACGAAAAAGAATTAATTATAACGAAACCGTAATAAATACCGTAAGGGCAATATATTAAAAAATCTTAATAAAGTTAACCGCCTTTTTAAGATAATATATATTCCAGATAAACTTTATTATTATATACCTAAATAACAAATTAAAAATAATATTTATATAAAATAATTTCCGATATTAAAAGAATATTTTAATACGTATCCAAAAAATAGAGAAATATATAAGTTCTCTTTTAAAAAGGTTATTAAACTTATAAATCCATTATACGGTTTAAAGCGGGCCGGAACCGTTTAACAAAAAAAAGTAAGAAAAATATTCGCAAAATAAAACTTCCGTCCGTTAACTTCGGATAACGCAATATATTATAACCCTAAAACAAAAAACGTTATTACCTTATATATAAATAACTTCCTACTTTTCGGCCTTAACAAGTAACGTCTTAAGGATATCGCTAAAAGGATTATTAAAAACGTCCTAGTTAAGGACTTAAGTAACGCGGATTAATACCTAGGCGTACGAATTATCCGTTTCTTATTAATAGAAAATATCAGGTTAAATTAACAGCAATATATTAAAAAATTATTAAAATTAATTAACTTAAACGAAATAAAAAAAACTTATATTATTCGTTAAAGATCATTTAAAATACGTTATAAATATAATAACGTAATAAACCAAAAAAAAAAAAAAACGTTTAAATATACGAACCTGATAAAGAAATTTAATTTTTTAAATTATATTAATAAACCAAATACAACATTTATAACGTTAACTTAAGTAAGGTTCATAAATAACCCCGTTACCCAAATACTAGAAATATATCAAAAAATTACCAAAATACCTAAACGGTATAATAAATATATCTTTTCGGTACCGGAAGTTATAAAAAAATTACCCGCATTATAAATACAATAATTTAAAGTTATTCGAAGCAATAGATATAAACTTTATAAATAATTATAAATTAATAAAGTCCACAATTAGTTATATATTTTTTATAATTAAAATACATATTTTATAAATCTCGAAATTATAAAGTATTATTACTAAATATATTACGGAAATAAAATACGTAAAAGCAAAAACAGCAGCTATAAAAACAGCTAAAATCAAAAATTTCTTAACAAAACTAAGGTTTATACCTAAAAATCCCATTTTTATCTTAAAAAATAACATAAATACGTTTAAATAAATAAAAAAACGTTATATTCGAATTAAATATTATTACGTACGTCAAAAAGTCCGAAAAGGAAATATTAACTTCCAATATATAAAAAGTAAAAATAATCCTGCCGACGGACTTACAAAACCACTTAACAAGGTAAATTTCAAACGGTTTATAACTAACTTGACATTTAAAAAAATACAAAAAAAATAAAAAAATACTTAAGATTTAATGAAAGCAATTAACAAAAAAATAATCCCGCTAAACTCCCTTTATACGGGAAAAAAGGTATTCCCTTATTAAAACCTATTCCTCGTTATTAAAAGTAATAACCGCGGTATTTTTCTTACGACTGCTCGAAAATATCCGTTTACCTATTAATTTTAAGATTTTAACTTCCTATAAAATTACCTATTTATACGTACTTATAACTCTTTACGTTAATCTTTACTTAAAAGCGCTAATATTCTATACATAATTTATAGCTAATTAATATCCTTTAATTAACCGGAAAAAAACGTTTACTTAATAATTTTTTGCAAAAAAAAACTTAAAAAATAATAATTTTAATTACTTATTAATATTACCGTTAAAAAATAAAACCGATTTTTAAAGCTATAAAACCTCTAACGTAATAAGTTAGCGCATACAAAGCGTTTTTCCATATTAACGCCCAGCTTAATCCGAATTATTTCGGAAAAAATAGGCCCCGTATTCCAGGATAACTGCGAAAAAACGGTAAAACGAAAAGGCCGGTTTTTTAATATAACGGTTAATTACGTAACCCTATTTCTAGTAAAAATAACAAATAAAGGTTTAAATTCTATACAAATTAAAGATTTTAATAAATTTTCCTAAAGTTTTAAATTTGATTTTAAGAAAAATTACGTAAATAAGGTTACCTAACGTAAAAGGGCGTATCGGTAATTAGTACTTTTAAATGCTTACGGCTAGTACGTCTAGGTTGCAGATACTGCCTAGGACAGCCTTTATTTAGAAACCATCCTTTATACAGCTAAACGTATATATAAAGGCGATTGCCCTTAGACTTCTTTAGTTTTTCCTAGAATAACTATGCGCACTTTGCCAGATTCCTGTATTTGATTACTATAACTGCTAACACTATTTTTTCTTTGAAATTCTTCCCTCGAAATTTAGTAATAAGTTTATTATATACTTAATTTACCGTTATAATTAAATGTTAACAAATTTTCTTATTCCGCCTTTTTAAATATTACTATTAAATTTCCGGTTCTGAATTTAATTAGTAAATATAAGAACCTATTATTAAATATTAATAGATATATCGATTTTATTATATTATTAAATTAGATTTTTAATATCGAATATATAATTTAACGTTAACTATTTCTTAAAATATTATTATTAAATTAATATGTTTTCTTTTATATTAATATTTTAATTATTTCTCTTTTTTATAAATTTTAATAACGATTATTATAAATTTTGTTTAAATACTAATAAATGTCGTAACGGATAACGTACTATATAAGCTTGCAAGCTAAATAAGCTCGCAAGCCGTTTTTTAGCACCTCTTAATAATAAATTCGAATTAATTAACTATAATATATCAAATCAATTAAAATTAATCGGATTCTTTTTCGTTAAACGTTTTTACAGCTTTTTTACAAATACGCGTATTATATCCGGGCTTGCCGTAAACGCCATACTTCCGTTCCTTCGTTTTAACCCTTTTGCGACAACTATCTTTAGCGGATATTAATTACATTTTTTCACTACCTTTTTCTTTTTCGGCTAGGAAAGCTTGTCCCTTTTATATAGTAAGTATCTTTTTTTTTAAAAACGTTTATTTTTGGTCTTTTAACGTTTGCTTAAGATATAGTTCGTTTCGCGTAATTAGGTAACTTTTTCTCGAAAAAAAGCAACTTTATATAAAAATAACAAGTTACTTTTTGTCAAAAGATTCGCCGATTCAACGATTTTTGTCGGCGAGCTACCCTGGTAATTTTTAATCTTTTTTTGCAAATAACGTCCTTATTTTATCGTTTTTTTAATATTTCTAAGGGCTTTCGTAAACGGGGAACGAATAAAACCGGCGGAAATTAACTGGGAAACGGTTGGCATAAGCATAATTAAAGGAATTTCGAATTCGGAAAAAACGGTATTAAGATCGAATAAAACGAAGTTAGCTTTTACAAATCCGGATTTAATATTATCGAACGTTATAACAGCTTTAAACGCGTTATAAAAGCCGGTAAGGAAATTTTTTTTGGTAATATAAATATAATAACGTTACATTAAGTTCTCGACATATAACGAATAAATATATTTTAAAAGAGAAAAACAAAATACGTTAAAAGGTTAAAATTTATACAAAAAATATACGGGTATATAAAATATAATAATGTTATAATTAACGTAATATTCTTTAAATTTTATTAAATAATAATTTTCGTAACCGTTAAGGATAAAAAATCGTTTCGATTTTTTCGTACGCGTTCGAATATATTAATCGAAATATTGGATTTATTTTAAATTTAATTTATTTATTATCCAGTTATTATTATTTAATATAATTTTTTAATCGGCTATTAATAATAAGTTATTACGGAATTAAAATTTAAAATAATTCTTCTTTATTATCATAATAAATAACGGTATAATTTAATTTTGGGAATTAATAATTTAAATAATTATAACTTATTTTTTATTTTTTTATTAATCTTATTTAAATTTTTTACGTTTTTCGGCATTAGTAATTACTATATCCGTTATTATAAAAAACTTTATTAAAAATCCAGTTTCGTTAAAGTTATAAATATCCTTTTTTATAATACCGTATTTTACGATAATAACCCGAATAAGTTCGAATTATTTGCAAAATATCTTTAAATTTTCGTATAATATTTTTTAATAATTAATTTTTCGATTTAAACGCGTTTCGAGTTTTTTTTACCGTTTAATAAAGTTAAATATCTAGTTAATCCCGACGCGTTCCGTAATACGTTACGTAAGTAACAAATTTGCTATATCTTTAACGTATTAACGCCGGATAAAAAACGTTTACGTATTTAAATTAAGGATTTGTTCGATAATAAATTTTTTTTCGGTCGGTATTAATTTTCGTAAATGGAAGATAATATCGGTTCGGGTATATCGACCGTAATATTAGGTTTTTAAAGTAGATTCGGGGACGTTATATATAGAATATAACTTTTTAAAATTAAATTTTGGGTTTTATCTTTTAGCTTGGATAGTTAAGTTTATCCTAGATTTTTTTATAAGATATTCTATATTATAAGTGTTGAAAAATTAACGATTAAAGTTAAGTAGTTAAAATGTTAATAAAAACGGCTTGTAAGCTTGTTTGGCTTACGAGCTTATGTAATACGTTAAGTTAATTTTATTAATATAAATAAGTTTTACCGAATTACCGTTACGATATTTAATCGTTATTAAAATTATTTAAATAATTATTTTTTATATATCCTAATTATTATTACTTCGTTATCGATTTCTTTTATTAAATTTAAATCGAAATTCTTTTAATCCAGGTATATATATATATTTTTCGTAACGCTTTTATTAATAACTTAACAAACGCCCTTATTAATTATTTTACCTTAAAATTCTTCGGTTAACTTCTGTCTTTTTTAAACGTTATTACTTTTTTAAATGGTGTATAAATCTTTTCTAATTTTCTTAAATCCTATTAAATATTATAGTATAAACGAACCTTTACTTTTAATCGATAACGGCTATTACGTAATATAAACGCTTTTTTAATAAAACGATTAAAATTTTTTTAAACTATTTTTCTTTAAAAACGAATCGATTTATTTTAATATAAGGTTGTTAGGTTTAAGCCGTATTATCTAGATTAAGTTAAAGATACGAAGTAATTATATTAATAATTAATATAATAGATATTTTACTTAATATTTTCGAATACGGTAATTATTAATGGTTTTTACGGTGATAATAGATTGTACGTTTTAGTTATAAAGAGCCTTATCCCGAAGCCGATTACGTAATATTGATAAGTTTCGACCTTGATAAATTTTATGCCCTTTAGCTTTTCGATTTAGTAGGCCTTATATAAAGTGCCTTATAGATAATGATTTAGGAGATATTAAGTTTTTCGCGGTAAATTTTAAGTCCGTATAAGATGGTTGTTTTGTAACTATTTGTTAGTTTTATAACTTTAATTTCGATCGATTTTACGATTTTTCGAATTTTTATTAATTAAAACAGTTGAAATATGCCGGGTAATTTTTATTATAAAATACCGGTGTTTTATAATTATAAAGTTTTTACGGAGAACTTTTTTTTTAAGCTTTTTAAGTTTAATAAAGTTTTAAAACGAGTTAAAAATATTAATATTTCCGTCGATTTAACCGATTTTTCTTAAAAAGATCGGATTTTATTTTTAATTTTCGGATACGATTTGATTTATATAAGTAAAAATAATTAAAAGTTAAACGATTTTATGGTAGAAAATATTGACCGTATAGAGGAACTATTAGGAAAGTTAAATATAGGCGGTAAAGGGTTAAGAATTTCGAAGTTTAACTTTTGGTTCGATATAAACTGGAGGATTACGAGCGATAGTTTATCCGGTTGTTCCGGATTGTAAAGATTGTTTAAAATTCGGTTAAAAATGGTTGTCGATAGGGGTATAATAGGGCAGTTTATAAGAAGGTTAGGGTTTGGTAAGGCTTAATAACCGATATTATAATTTATTTATTTGTTTAATTTTGTTTTACGGTTACGTTTTTTTAAGGAGATCGATTTATTTTAATAAATACGTTTTTAAACGTTTTTACGTAAAACTTGCCGTTTTAAAATAATACTTTAAGTATAATATAAATAAATATATTAAAATATTAATTTCGTTAAAATAACGGAACTAGAAAATATTAGTATATTAATAATTATATTATATTTTTTAGCCTAGGGTTTTATATTTTATTAATTCTAGATTATTTATTCCTATTTAAAGTAAAAGTAGCTAGATATAACCTTTTACTTTTTTATCCTTATAATTTTAACATTGTAAATTAATGCTCTTTTTTTCTTTTAATGCTTTAATAATAAATTACTATATCTGCTAACAGGTTATTAAGAATACTTAATTCGATATTTTAATAAGAATGATATATTATTAATATATTTTAATTATTACCCTCGTTTTAACGTAGTAAACTTGCGAACGAAATAGATAAGGGTTATTATATCGAAAATTTATTTCCTTTAAAACTTATTACCGTATTTAAATCTTACTACGTTTAAAATAAAAAAGGTTTAATAATACCGGTTATAATATCATTATTACCTAATACGTCCCGATAATAACTTCCGATATTTTATACGTATTAATTATTTTATAATTATTTATTAATTTATATATATAATGAAAAACTTATTTATATATCGAATTTATAAAGTTTTAATAGTTACGATAATAAAAATATACTATTGTAAACTGTATTATTATTTAATTTACTCGTATAATTATTTTTTTATTTATTTACTAATTTTCTTTAAAAATATATAACGTACAATATAAGTAAATCGGCTACTTTTAAGTACTTTTTAATAACAAATTTAAATAAAACAGCTATAACGTAATAAATTAATTTAAATTAATTAACTTTTTATTAATAAACGTTTTTATAATTTTCTTATAAATACGCGTATTATATCCGTGCTTGCTATAAACCTTATATTTCCGTTTTTTATTTAAACCTTTTTATAATAATTACCTTTAATCTTTATTAACTATAATTATTTATTATGACTTTTTTTAATTATAAAAACCTTTATTTTCTTTTATAATTAACGTTTTTTTTGTAAAAAAGTATATTTTTTAGTTTTTTAGCGTTTATTAAAAACATAATTCGTTTTATAAAAATAACTGTTTTCTTTTTTCAAGAATAAAAATTTATATAAAAGTAATAAGTTACTTTTATTAAAAAATTAACCTATTTAACTATTTTTGCCGGCAAGCTACCTTAGTAATTTTAATTGTTTTTTATAAATAACGTTGCCGTGAAATCGTTTTAATAATATTTTTAAAAATTTTCGTAAATAAGAAAATAACGGAATTAATAAAGGTAAATAAAGAAACGGTCGGTATAAGTATAATTAAAATCGAATAAAATAAATCTTATTTTTATAAATCCGTATTTAATATTATCGGTCGTTATAATAACTTTAAACGTATTATAAAAACCGGCAATAAAATTTTCGTTATTAATAAAAATAATGTAACGTTATAAAATTTTTTCGATATATAATAAGTAAATAAACTTTAATACGGGAAAATAAGATATGTTAAAAAGATAAAACTAATTAATAAAAATAAGTAAGTATATAAAATATAATAATATTATTAATTTTGTAATAATTTTCGTAACCGTTAAGAATAAAAAATCGTTTCTAACTTTTAATACGCGTTTTAATATATTTATCGAAATATTTAATTTACATTAAATTTAATTTATTTATCGTTTAATTATTTTTAATGATAATAATTTTTTAATTAAATAAAAGTAGCTTATTCGTAAACTAATAAAAATCTTTTTCCCTATAAAAGTAATAAATAAATGTAAAACTTAAATTTAAAAATTTAAAAATTTATATTATTATAAATATTTCCGATTTTTTTATTAAATTTATTTAAATTTTCTAAAATTTAATATTAATAATAGTTATATTTATTATTATAAAGAACTTTATTAAAAGTTTTATAACGTTAAAATTATACATATCCTTTTTCGTAATATCGTATTTTATAATTATATGTCGGTAATTGTATTATATTTTTCAGACTGTAGCTCTAGGTATTCTAGTTCTAGGTTACTAGGGTGAAAGTAGCTAGATATAACTTTTAGCTCCTTTATTCTTGTAATCCTAGGGCTATAAATTAAACCCTTTTTTTAATGCTTTTAACACTTTAATAATAAATCACCATATCTGCCGATACGTCCTTACGGCTCTAGAGTTGCTATAAAGCTATTCGGACCTTGCTGTCGCCCTTTAAAATTATTAAAAAGTTTTTCCATCCGTCCTGTATAAATCCTGTAGCCTTTCCGGGATAAAGTTAACTTCGTATTTTATACGTTTTAACCGTTTGTTTAAGTTATTATTCCTTTATTTCGAGTAATTTTTCGTTATATAACCGTATTTATTATAGATAAAGTAAAGTGGCTGGTTTTTCTTATTTTATAAGGACTTGTTCTATCGGTTCTATTTTGCGTTATAACTATTACCACTTTCTTTTTTCGAATCCTTCTTTTAAAATTCGGCGACAAAGTCGTTATATACCTGATTTACTATTATAGTTAGATGCTAATAAAATATTCCATTTATTCGGCCCTTTTAAATATCGCTGTTATAACTCTTATCCCGAATCGAATTAATAAATATAATAACCTATTATCTAGCGTTAATAGGTATGCCGATTTCGTTATACCGTCGTATTAAGTTCTTAAAGTTAACTACATAGTGTAACGCCGACTGCTTCTTATAATCCTATTTAAAGAATTAAAGCTAGGTTTAAAGGTTTATTTTTTGGTCAATTCCTTTTATTTTATATAACCGTTTTAATACCTTAATTATTTCCGTTCTTTTTATAAATTTAATAATAACTATTATAAGGGATTTTTTAACGTTAATAATAATCGCAACAGCTAATTTAACTTTATTAATATAAACAAGTTTCGCCGAATTATCGTTACGGTATTTAATTATTATTAAAGTAACTTAAATAGCCGTTTTTTATATTTCCCAGTTGTTATTACCTCGTAACCGATTTTTTTTGCTAAATTGAAAATCGAAATATTTTCAATTTAAATACGTATTTCTTATTTGGTAGCGAACGCCTTTATTAATTATTCTATATTAAAGCCTTCCGGCTAACCTTTTACGTCTTTTCCAGACGTTATTCCTTTTCTAGTTGTTATTTTAACTCTTTCTGGTTTTCTCTGTAGTTTTTTCTTAAGAATCTTTCTCTCGAATCCTCTCGGATATCACCGCGTCGACGAGCCTCTGCTTTTAATTAATAACGGCCCTACGTATGTAAACGCTTTTGTTTTGTTCGAAGCGATTAAAGGAACTTTTAAGCCTTTTTTTTAAGGCCGAGCCGATTTTTTCCGATAAATCTGTTTTTAAATACTTTTATGTCGAACCTGCCGTTTTAGTTTTCCGTACCGGAATAAACGGTACCTTAAATATAATATAAAATAAATAAATTAAGATATTAATTTTGCTAAAAGACGGAATTAAAAGATGTTACTATATTGGCAATTGTGTTATATTCTTTAAACTGTAGTTCTAGGTGTTCTAGTTCTAGGTTATTAAGATAGAAGCAACTAGATATAACCTTTAGCTCCTTTGTTCTTATAATCTTAGGGCCACAAATCAAAGCTCTTTTAATCCTTTTAACGCTTTAATAATAAATCACTATATCTGCCGACATTATAATTTAAATAAATTAAAATTATTTATAAAGTATTTTTAAATTTTCGTATAACGTTCTATATAAGTACTTCGGACGTATAAGTATTTCGGACGGTTTTTAATATTTCGTAATAATAAATTTAAATTACTTAATAATAACATATCTTATTAATTTAAATTAACTAGATTTTTTTTTACTAAACGTTTTTACAACTTCTTTATAAGTATACGTATTATATCCGGGCTTATTATAAACGTTATATTTCCATTTTTTCGTTTTAATCTTTTTATAACGATTTTTTTAATTATTATTAGTTGTATTTTTTATTACCTTTTTTTAAGTTAAAAAAGCTTGTCCCTTTTATATAGTAAATATTTCTCCTTTTTAAAAACGTTTATTTAAAATATAATTCGTTTTATATAATTAAACGTTTTTTTCTCGAAAAAAACGGTTTTACATAAAAATAATATATAACCTTTTATTATAAAATTAACCGACTTAAGAATTTTTGTTAATAAGTTACTCTAATAATTTTTGATTTCTTTTTATAAGTAACGTTTTTATTTTATTATTTTACGGATAGTTTAAAAGTTTTCGCAGGCGGAAAAGTAAAACCGGCGAAGGTTAGTAAAAAGATAATTAGTATAAATATAATTAAAGGAATTTCGAATTCGAAAAAAACGTTATTAAGATCGAATAAAAAAAATTTAGTTTTTACGAATTTAAATTTAATATTATCGGACGTTATAATAATTTTAAACATATCGTAAAAGCCGATAAGGCCTAATGGCTTAGTAGTCGCGAGCCTAGGTATCTCTTTTAATTGTAACAGGCTTAAGTACTTTGTTTCGGTTAATTTTAAGAAATAGCTGGTTTAAATCCAGCTTAGGCCATTATTTCTTTAGGTAGCGCCAGCTTAAAGGAGTTAAACTAATTAAGGCTTCGGTTCCGTTACCGTGTCGGCGATAATTAAAAGGTGGCTAAGAGCTTGTGGAAGTAGTCGCGATTAAAGGCGTTAAGAACTAATTAATTAATCGGGTATATCTTATCGTTAATTACCGTATTACATAACTTACATTACGTTTTTCCGGCCTTTAGTTAAAAAGGGACGGTTTTTAAAGGGGTGTTTCCCGGTTATATCGTGTAATTCTTTATGTATGTATATAGTAAATAGATCAGCTATATATAGCTAGATATCTTAATAGGACTTTACCTTGTAATAGCGAATAAAACTTTTTTTTAATAAAATAAATATAATAACGTTATATTAAGTTGTCGATATATAACGAATAAACGCGTTTTAAAATAAAAATCTAAAATATATTAAAAAATTAAAATTAATATAAAAAATACGCAGGTATGTAAAACGTAATAATATAATAATTAACGTAATATTTTTCGAATATTATCGAATAATAATCTTCGTAATTATTAAAAATAAAAAAACTTTTCGAACTTTTTATACGTATTTAAATATATTTATTAAAATATTAAATTTATTTTAAATTTAATTTATTTCTTATTTAATTATCATTATTTACTACGATTTTTAATCGGCTATTAATAATAAATTATCGTAATATTAAATTTTAAAATAATTTTTCTTTATTATACTAATAAATAGCGATATAGCTTAATTTTAGAAATTTACAATTTAAATAATTATAATTTATTTTTTATTTTTTATTACGTTTATTCAAGGTTTTTACGTTTTTCGGTATTAGTGATTATTATGCTTATTATTTAAAAAACTTTATTAAAAATTTAATTTTATCGAAATTATAAATATATTTTTTTACGATATTATATTTTACGATAATAACAGAAATAAGTTTAAATTATTTGCGAAATACTTTTAAATTTTCGCATAAAATTCGTTAATAATCGATTTTTGGATTTAAACGAGTTTAAACTTTTTATTATTATTTAATAAAGTTTAACATTTAATTTATTCCGATGCGTTTTATAACGCGTTAAATAAATAATATATTAGTTATATTTTTAACATATTAAAGCCGGATAGGAAACGTTTATATATTTAGGTCGAAAATTTAATCCATAATGGTTTTTTTTCCGTCGACGTTAATTGTCGTAATCTAAGTATATAATTATTATAAAAAGGTATACCGGTATATCGTTTATATAAAGTAAATTTTACGATTTTATATATAAAACTAAATATTATATAATTAAATTTCGTATTTCGTTTTTTATAAATTATTTTATATTATTAATATTAAAAAATAATTAATTAAAGTTTAGTAGGTAAAATATATTAAAAATTATCCGGAATATTTATAAGTCCGGAATATTTATATAGTACGGTAAAACTTTTTAATAATTTAATTTTTAATTCAAGTATAATTTAAATTTTTCCTACGGTTTAATAAATTTAAACGTTTAATTAATTTTAATATTTATTATAACGCGTCAAGTAAACAACGGTTCGCTATATTTTTAATATATTAAAACCGGATAAGAAATATTTACATATTTAAGTTAAAAATCGGGATAATATTAATTTTTTTTTTCGGTCGACGTTAATTTTCGCAAATTAAAAACGGTATCGGTTTTTCAGTATAAATAAGAAAATATTATAAATAAAATAAAGCTTTTTATAAAGCTTTTTATAACTAAGTTTAATATTTCGTTTTTTAACTTAAAGAAATAAATCTATCCTAATTTTTTTTATAAAACGTTTTATAATATTAATATTTCTCTTTAAAAAAGACGTAACCGTAAAACTAAATTAAATAAATTAATAGATTGTACTACCGGTTGCTTGGTTTTACTAAACCTTAACCTTTTCGCAGCCCCTATCGACGACCATTCTTAACGGAATTCTAGATAGTTTTCGTAATCCGGCGCAGCCGGATAAATTATCGTTCGTAATTCTTTATATATCGATTTAAAAATTAAATTTCGACGTTTTTAAACCCGTTATTATTATTTTCCAGTTTTATTAATAATTTTTCTATAAACCGGATATTTTTTAATATAAATTTATGTAAAAATTCATTATTTTTACCATTTTAAATTAAATTATATCCGAAACTTAAAAATAAAACCCGATTTTTTCGAAAAAGTTATTAATATTAATAAAAATATCGATATCTTTTATTGGGTTAAGTATTTTATTTAAATCGGGTAATATTATTAAAACTATTTCCGTCGAAATTCCGGAAATACAGAATATTAGATTTTTATATTCGGATTTAGCCGGTATATTTTAACTGTTTTAATTAATAAAAATTCGAAAAGGTATCGTAAAATCGATTAAAGTTAAAAGTAACTAGTTTAAAATTTTTAACCGTTTTTATTAGTTAATATTTAACACTTTTAGTTATAAAACTAATAAAGGGTTATAAAGTTATCTTATACGGATTTAAGGTTTACTGCGAAAAGCTTAATATCTTTTAAGTTATTATTTACCTTTTAAAAGATTCCCCCTGCCGAACTGTAAAGCTAAAAGACATAAGGTTTATTAGAGTCGAAGTTTATCGGTATTACGTAATAAATAATTACGGAATAAGGCTTTTTGTAATTAAGCCGTATAATTTATTATTATTATCAAAACAATTAATAATTACCGTATTAGAAAATATTAGGTAAAATATTTATCGTATTAATTAATAATATAATTATTTCGTATCTTTAACTTATATTATATAATACGGCTTAAACTTAACGACCTTATATAATATTAATATTAAAAAGTAAATATTAAAAATTAAAATATAAAAATGCTAAAGAAATTAACCGGTGTATTTATATGGCTGATTTACTTATATAATACGTTATGTATTTTTATTATTATTATTTTCGTCTATATTTATTTATATATATATTACTTTCCCGTTATCGCCTTATTTTATAATTTTAATATATTTATAAAATTTCCGTTGTATCTTTATTTTTACTTATGTTTTCACTTTATTTACTTTTTATTTTTTAATTCTTTATATTTTGTTTTATTCTGGTATTATTATATTAAATAATAAAAATAATTTATTTTACGCTTTTTATAATAGTATACTTTTTACGTTATATTTTAAAGTTTATATTTATAAATTCTTTAATTATAATATTGATATAATTTGTAAACATAAATTCTTTATTTATTATTTTATAAAGTTAGTAAATTTAAATTATATTATTTAAGTTAAATAAAAAATAGGAAGTAATTATATAAATAATTAATACGATAAATATTTTATATAATATTTTCGAATACGGTAATTATTAATAATATTTATATTGCCGATAAATTTGTTATTTCCGGTTCGAAAAGTTTTATTTCGAAACCGATTATTAAATTCCGTAAATACGCAATTTCTCGATTAATATCGGCTTAAAAAACTTATTTACGTAATATTAACAAATTTAAACCTTAATAAACCTTATACTTTCTAGCTTTACGGTTTAATAAGGGAAATCTTTTAAAAGGTAAATAATAACTTAGAAAATGTTAAGTTTTTTGCGGTAAATCTTAAGTCTGCATAAGATAACTACTTTACGACCTTTCGCTAATCTTACAATAGCTATCTCTTTTAGCCTTGATTAATTTTACGGCATTTTCTCGAACCCTTATTAATTAAAACTAAAATATACCCGCTAAATCCGAATATAGAGTCCTAATACTCCGTACCTTCGCATTTTTAAGGGAAACGGTCTTAATTACATTACTTAACTTAAATAAAATAATCGGCCGAATAAAATTTATCGCTATTTTTACCGATATTAATAATTTTTCGGAAAAAAAAGGATTTTATTGTTAATTTTCGAATATAATTTATTTTAAAAAAATAAAAATAATCGATTTTTACGTAAATTTAAATTAAAAGATATCCGATTTATCGAAAAATTAGTAGTAAAACTGGAAAATAACGATAATAGGTTTAAAAACGTAAAAGTGTAGTTTTTAAATCGATATAAGAAAAATTATAAATAATAATTTATGCGGCTATTTCGGAGTATAAAAAAGGTTTAAAATTCCGTTAAAAATCGTCGTTAATAGGAACTTATAAAACTAGGTAATTTAAAATCACTTACGAAAAGGTTAAGTTTTAATATAGCTTAATAATTAAAATAGTGTAATCTATTAATTTAATTAATTAAGTTATACGGTTATGTCTTTTTAAGAAGAATTATTTATTATTTATATAAAATAATAACGTTGTTTTATCTTTTATTTTTAAATACGGTTTTAAAGTAAACACGATAACGTTTTATTTGGGGGATTATAAATTATAAATATAAATTTAATTAACAGTTTTAATCGAAATAATATAAAAATACCGGCTATTATCGATAATAAAAAAATAAATAAAATTCTTTTATTTTTATTATTATTAAAACCTAAACGAAATAATTAATAATATTATTATAAGTTATAAATTATTTATAACCTTATTAACTTAATTTATAAGTTCTATGATAACTTCGTATATTTAAAACCTTTAATTAATTAAATAATAATATTATAAGTCGTATTATAATATAAGGAATATTTCTATAAAGTTATAATTTTTTTAAAAAAAAACGGTATTAACGTGTTTAAAAATAAATTAATACATTTTTAATATTCCGTTAAAATATTTAATATAATTAATTAATGATTATATTTATTATAAATGTTTTCCATATTATTATATTAAGGACTTTATATATTGTTATAAAATTTAAAACCGTAAATAGTCATTTTAATATTTTCCTATTAATTATTACCGGCAGTTTTAATAATATATAATATTAATAATATATTAATATTTTATATTTATATTAAGTCCGATTTCGAAATTTTAAAACTTATAGTATAAATAATAATTTCTATTAGCCGTACTTTAATATAGTATAAAATTTTAAATTTTTTATATATAACGAAAATATAGATTTTATAGTAATTATATATTTAACTTACGAAACCTATTAATCTGAAATTATTATTAATAGCTTAAAATAATAACTTAATAATAAATACTTTTTTTCTCCTTAAAGAAAACGTAACCGTAAAACCAAATTAAATAAATAGATAAATTATACTATTAATTGCTAAGCTTTATTAAGCCCTAACCTTGTTATAAACGTCTTACTTTAAGGTGACTTTAAATTACCCTGTTATGCCCTTATCGACGACTATTCCTAACCGAATTCTGGACGGTTTTCGTAATCCGAAATAGGCGGATAAATTATTGTTCGTAATTTTTTAGTTTATATCGAATTAAAAGTTGAATTTCGAAGTTTTTAAATTTTTTACCGCTTATATCCAGTTTTTCTAATAGTTTTTTTATACGATTAATGTTTTTTATTATAAAGTTGTTTAATTTTTAATTGTTTTTATTTATATAAATTAAATTATATTTAAAGATTAAAAATAAAATCAGATTTTTAAAAAAAAGTTAATTAAATCGATAAAGGTAGCGATATTTTTAATTCGTTTTAAAGGTTTATTAAATTTAAAAACTTAAAAAAAAGGTTTTCCGTAAAAGTTTTATAGTTACGGAATATTAGTATTTTGTAATAGGAATTATCCGGCATATTTTAACTATTTTAATTAATAAGGATATAAAAAAGTATTATAAGATGGATTAAAATTAAAATTATAAAACTCGTAAAAAATTATAAAATAGTTATTTTATACGGACTTAAGGTTTATTACAAAAAGCTTAATATTTTTTTAGTTATTATTTATATTTTAAAAAATTCCTTTTACCGAATTAATTAAAGGGTATAAAGTTTATTAAGGTCGAAGTTTATCGGTATTATACGATAATCGGCTTCGAAATAAAGCTTTTCGTAACCGAGGCGTATAATTTATTCTTACCGTAAAAATTATTAATAATTACCGTATTTAAAAATACTAGATAAAGTATTTATTATATTAATTATTAATATAATTATTTCGTATTTTTAGTTTAGCCTAGATAAAACGGCTTAAGCCTAACCACTTTATATAAATATTTTTTTATTAACTTTTTTATTTATATTATAATACCCCTTATTTTATTACGAAAATCTTATTATTACTTTTATATTAATTTTTAATACGGATTATACTTACGTTTTATTTACGAAATTTCTTATATAGTTATATATTCTCTTTTTCGAATAACGTAACCGTGTAATTAAATTAAATAAATTAATAAATAATATTATTTCGATTATTAGGCTTTATCAAACCCTAACCATTTTTTAGATTACCTAGTTATGCCCTTATCGACAACCATTCTTAACCGGATTCTAAATGGTTTTCGTAATCCGGAATAGCCGGATAACTTATCGTTTTTATTTTTCAACTTATATAAAATTAAAAATTAAGTTTCGAAATTTTTAAACCTTTTACTGTTTATATTTAGCTTTTTTAGTACTTCGTTTATATAGTCGAGATTTTCTATTATAAAGTTATTTAACTTTTAAATATTTTTATTTATGTAAATTAAATTATATCCGAAAATTAAAAGTAAAATCCGATTTTTTTTAAAAAAAAATCGGTTAAATCGACGGAGGTATCGATATTTTTAACTTATTTTAAAGTTTTATAAAGTTTAAGAACTTTTAAAAAAAAGTTTTCCGTAAAAATTTTATAATTACGGAATACTGGTATCTTATAATAAAAATTGTCCGGTATATTTTAGCTATTTTATTTAATAGAGATTCGAAAAGTTTTAAAATCGATTAAACCTAAAACTAATTTAAAATTCCAAGCTTTTTTTCCTAGTTAATATTTAATACCTTTAATCGTAGAATTAGTAAAAGGTTATAAAATAGCTATTTTATACGTATTTCAAGTTTATTACGAAATACTTAATATTTTTTAAATTATTACTTTTTAAAAAATCCCCCTTATCAAACTGTAAAGCTAAAAGCTATAAGGTTTATTAAGGTCGAAATTTGTTAATATTACGCGATAATCGGTTTCGGAATAAAGCTTTTCGTAACCGAAGTATATAATTTATTATTATCGTAAAAATTATTAATAATTACCGTATTCGAAAATATCAGGTAAAATATTTATCATATTAATTATTAATGTAATTATTTCGTATTTTTAACTTAGCCTGGATAATACGGCTTAAACTTAACGACCTTATATAGTTTTATATTCGGATTAATATAAAAATAAATTTTATAATAATATAACACTTAATAAATACTTAATTTATAAATTAATATTACGGCGTTATTTCGATTGTTATTTTAGTAATTTTAGTTATTTAAGATAACTATCGTAATATTTTACTAATATAATCGGATTATTTTTAAAATTTTCGATATTATATTATTCGGGTTAACGTTTTATTTTCGTTTTTATATTTAGTATTATAAAGTTTTTCGATCAATATAAGATGTTAAAATTTTATTAAATTTTTTCTTTTTTTCATGGTTAAATTCGATTTTATCGTGTTCGGAATTTCCGGGTATTTATCCCGGTAACGGGTTATTAAAGTATTTTCGTAACAGGTCGGCGTAAAAAATACGAAAATCTTTTATAAAGGGATTAAATTAAATTAATAAAAATATTTATTCCTTTTAATAATTTCCTAATAATTACTTGTTATGGAATAATTTAATTTACCGTTTAATAAATTTATTAATGTTTTTTTAATATATATACGCGGTTTTTATAACCGAAATTAAATTTTCGCTTATATATATTTACGTAAACGTATATATACGTTTACGCTTATATTATAATATTTCGGGCCGTATTTTAATATAATTTTCATATATTAACGATGTATTAAATTCTTTTGTAAATAAATTTTTTTCCAATAGATATTTTCGAAAAACTTATTATTTTAATTTTTAAAGTAAATAAAAACAATATTAAAGTTTTCTTTCCGATATTATAAGACGTTAATATCGTCAATTTGCAAAAAATCGATATTTATATGATATTTATAATAAATATAATTATTAACCAATTATTGTAATATTAATTAGTAAATAGGTATAAACGTTAATTAATATATCGGTTTATAATTTTAATTAATTTTGTTATTTAAAAATAACTTATAGATGTTATTTTCTATTTAATAATAAATATTTTAAAAAGTTTATAGGTAAAGTTAAAAATATATTACGGATTACGGTTAACGTACTATATAAGTAAGCTGTATATATAAGCGAGCTGTATACTTTTTTTATTATTTTAACTTTTTAACTTTAATTATTTATTTTTTAATAATTATAATATGGAACGGTTTATAAAAGAAGCGAAAATAAATTTAGCCGTTTAAGCTAAAAAACGAGATCCGAAGCTTAGTTATAAAAAGCTTAGTTTTATTTATAATATCTTATTTATTACCTTAGGAACGCAAATTAATAGTAAATACGCCCGACCTGATACCGTCTTTAATTTGCGAAAATTAACGCTAATTAAAAAAAAATCGATTATCGAACGAATCCTTAATTTAGATACGCGAACGTTTCCCGTTTGGCGTTAATACGTTAAAAATATAACGAATTTGTTATTTGTGTAACGTATCGTAAAACGTATTAGGATTAACTGGGTATTTAATTTTATTAAACGGTAATATAAATTTAAAACGCGTTTAAATCGAAAAATAAATTATTAACGGGTTTTATACGAAAATTTAAAGGTATTTCGTAAATAATTTAAGCTTATTTGGGTTATAATTGCGAAATACGGTATTACGGAAAAAGATATTTATAATTTTGACGAAATAAAGTTTTTAATAAGTTTTTTTATAACAACAAATATAATAATTATAAATACCGAAAAACGTAAAAGATTTAAATAGGCGTAATAAAGGAATAGGGAATGATTTACGGTAATATAAGCTGTTAATTTTTAAAGTTGGGTTTTATTTTTATTTATTATCCTTGCCGGGAAGAACTATTTTTTTCGCTGGTTCGCCGATAACTTACTTTTACCCGATTGGAAAATTGCTGTAAGCGAAAACGGCTAAATAACAAATAAACTAAGTTTAAAATGGATTAAATATTTCGATAAATATATTAAAACGCGTATTAAAAATTCGAAACGTTTTTTTATTTTTAACGGTTACGAAAATTATTATTCGATCGAATTCGAAGATTATTATAAAACTAACGATATTATTATATTTTATATACCTGCTTATTTTTTTATCAGTTTTAACCATTCGATATATCTTATTTTTCCGTATTAAAACGCGTTTATTTGTTATATATCGAAAATTTTATATAACGTTACGTTATTTATATTATTAAAAAAAATTTTATCGCCGGCTTTTACGACGTGTTTAAAACCGCCATAATAACCGATAATATTAAATCCGGATTTGCAAAAACGGGATTTGTTTTATTCGATTTTAATTGCGTTTTTTTTGAATTAAAAGTTCTAGTTATGCTTATACCGACCGTTTTTTTATTTACTTTTACTAATTCCGTTATTTTTCCATTTACGAAAATTTTTAAAAATATTACCGAAGCGATTTGACGAAGACGTTATTTATAAAAAAAAATCAAAAATTATCAGGGTAGCTCGCCGATTAAGATAGTTAAATCGGTTAATTTTTTGATAAAAAGTAACTTAATGCTTTTGTACGAAATTACATTTTTTCGAGAGGAATACGGCTTATTGCGTGAAACGAATTACGTTCTTAATAAATGCCGGAAAACTAAAAATAAACGTTTTTAAAAAAAAAGGGATATTTATTATAAAGGAAGTACGAATTTTTATGGTTACGAAAAAAGGTAATGGTAAATAATTGCAACTGGTAACGGCCGAAAGGGGTTATCGTAAAAAGATTTAGGCGAAAAAACGGAAGTATAGCGTTTGCGGTAAGCCCGGATATAATGCGCGTACTTATAAGGAGGATATAGAGGTATTTAGCAATAAAAAATCCGATTTATTTGAATTGATTTAATATATTGTGGTTATTTAATTCGAATTTGCTGTTGTAAGGTATTAAAAAGTATACAGTTTGCTTATATATACAGCTCGCTTATGTAATACGTTAATATTAAAAAAAAACTATATTTCGAAAATATAAAACGGGGTTTTATAATATATTAACGTATCGTTTTATATTATTACGGATATCGTATATGGCATATTTTTAACCTTTTTACTTAAATAATTTATTACAATAAAACGTTATTTTTTATATATTTATCTATGGCTATTAAGTAAAAATTTAATACGATAGATTATTATATACGTAAAGATACCGGTAAAAACTTTAATAACTTTTAAGTTTTATTAATACACTTTTTAAAAGTTATATATACATAATGATTTATAAATTAAATAATATTAAATATTTATCCGAGTTATTAATATTAAAATAGTACTAATCATCTTCTTTTATATTTATCGGAATAACTTATAATTAATTACCTATATATTTTCGTTATAAACTACGTTTTTACATTATTTTCGTCGGGTATGATAAACCGATTTTTAAAAAATATTAAACGGCCGATTATAAAGTGCTTATAATTTTTTAAATATAAGTTATAATTTCTTACTTTTTTACTATATAAATTTAATCAAAGGTTAGTTACGTTTATTTTTAATAAATTTTTCAAAAAAAGAAAATAAAACGATCTCGTTTAAAATATATAATATCGTAAGGTGTAATATTATTTTATAAATAAATACTATATTTTTTACGTTACTTAACGTAGTATTTTTTATATTGTAATATATTATTTCTATTCCGGGCATAAATTTAAAAACGATAATATTATTCGATATGTATCTTTTGTAACTTTTTACGTTTTAAAATTTTTCGACATGTATAAGATTATATCAGTTTACTTCTTTTTAGCCTTAATTAATAGGTAATAACGAAATAATCTTGTAAAGATAATTCCGTTTAATTAATTTGTCGTAAATTAAAAAAATGTTTCGTATTAAAATATTTTAATATTTAATAATTAGTAATAATAAAAAATAAATAGTTTTATTATAACCTAATTAATTCTAGGCGTTAATATTATAAAATCCGGATAATTATAACAAGTTTTTGATTATAAATATTATAAATATATTTATTTTGTATATAGGTTACAAATAATAAATAACTAGGAATTAATTATTATTTTCGGAGGTATATTAAAATATAACGCCTGCTAGCATTTTATCGAGAACGTTTGTTTTTACTTTAATTTCTAGGTCGTAATAAAATAACGTAATACAAAAGCGTTTACAAAGTAATCTTTTAATTTTTAAAATACTTATTAACCTTCGGGTAGTAATAAATTAAAAAGCTTAGTTTTTTTCGTTAAATAAGTAAATAATTTTGCAATTTTACTATAGTCCCGAATAGATTTCTGATAAAAGTTATAGAATTCTAGGAAAAACTGTATTTGCTTAAAGTTTTAAGGTATTTTTTCATTTTTTAAAATTTCGATTTTCGCCGGGTTAACCCTAACGCTATTTATCCTTATAATAAACATTTAATATTTCGTTTATGTAACGTAAAATTTATATTTAAATAAATTAACGTATAAAAAGGCCTAATATACTCGGAGAAATACTTTATTAACGTACTTAATCTATTTTTCGTTATATTCGAAATATATTAAAATATCGTTTATATATACAATATAAAATTTTTTTAGATATTCGAATATTATATTATTAATGTATTATTAAAATGTCGAAGGCTTATTAGTAAGACCGAATAGCAACACGTTATATTTGTATGCTTCGTATCCTATCCAAAAGCTTGCATATCTTCTTCTGTTATAAAGGAGAAGGGAAACGTAGCTCCGCTGGCATTTTCGCTAAATGCAGCGGCAAGGTTCATGGTTTTCTTTTCCAGATCGGCCGCTATATCCACCTCTTTAAGGTTATAAACGGGTATTACAGGTATTTGTTTTTAAAGTTATCGTAATTAAATCCGAGGATTTCGGTAATAACTTTTATATCGGTATTTTTTAACCTAGATATCCTTTTAAGAGATATATTTAAAGTAACTATAATTTTCGAATATTATTTTAATCCGGTTTTAAATTATTTATCGTTACGGAAATACGTTTTAATAATATTCTAAAGGAATTATATTTCTTTTTGCGCTTTCTTTACTATAACAGCGGTTTTTTTACGTAATTACGGTATAATCGTTAATCGTTAATTTTAATTTTAATTTGTTCGGGTTATTTTAACGCATTAAAGTTACGGTAATTTATTTAAGTTTAAAAATAACGTATTACCCTAATTATAATTCCTTTAAGTTAATTTAAATCTGAAAAAAGAAATAAGGATATTATAACGCTTTCTTAAGTAATAAGATAAATTTAAAATTAGGTTACGGGTCGAAGATTTCGCTAAATAAAACGAATTTTCATTAATTATTATAAAATTTAAAGCTAAGGGAAAAAAAAGAGAACAAATCCTTTCCCACAGGTAGTTAAAAATAAGGAATGGTAGGTTAAGGCTTGCCAACTGTTATCAGATGCCGGGTCCAGCTAGCCGTTACGCGTCCCTAGTACGTACCATAACATTAATAGCTTACTAGTTGCGAGCCTGGGTAGCTTTTTTTCAGTTGCTGCAGGCTTGGGCACTTTATTACGATTAATTGCAAAAGCCAGTTAGTTCGAATCTAGCTTAGAATACCGTTTTCTAAGTAACGCCAGCTTAAAAAGCTTAATTAATTAAAGCTTCGGCTTTACCACTATGTCAACGACAATTAAAGTAATTAAAGGCTCTAGGAATTAATTAAATCAATTATATACGTAATCGCATATATTATCGTATTAAAAAGATTTTATTAATCGGGTGTTTTATCCGGCCTTTTAAAAGGTACGGTTTTTAAAGGTACTTTCCGGTCGCGCTTATAAGAAGTATATATATATATATATATATATATATAGTAGATAGATTAGCAGTATAAATAAATACTTAATAGTATATATTCTTATATTTAAATATATATATATATATCACCCCTTTAGTTTTTAAATATTTAATAAATTTTCCGTTAAAATTATATGAGATATTATCGTTTTATATTACCTTACGATTTATTTATTTAAAAGTGGAAAATTCATTTATTTTAATACCAACGTTAAAACTTTAACTTTTTTAACCCGATAGAAAATTAATAAGTTTACGAATTTTATTATATACCGTTATATTCGCGTAGTTAGTACTGTAAGGATATAGGCCCCGGGGCGTATCCTATTTAAATACGGATAAGGACTTCCAACGCCGAAGTGTTGGAACTGTTAATCTTTTAGTTATATACCGGAATAGCTAGTTCTTTTTATTCCCTTATATTATTCCAACGCTTTATGGGTGCACTGGCTAACTAGCCGCAATTAAGTTTAGGGTTCGATTTAAGAAAAGCTGAAAGATATTAGGATTTTAAGATTAGTTGTTAAGGTTTAAGCCTTCGTTACGTTTATAAAGCAAATAAATATACTTATTCGGACTTGGCGAAAGTCGGCGATTGGTTACTGCGCGATTAGTAAATAAATAGGGTGGTAAGGGCCCTTTTATTAGTTATAACAAAGGTCGGCGATGATCGACGGTATAGTAAGGATAATAATAAGGTTACATTTGCCCTTAAGGGTTTAACGCGTTTAAGCCGATAGATTTATAACGCGTATTGCCGAAGGATCGCCGAGTTACCGTTAAAAAGCTGGCTATAGAATGAAAAGATAACGTACGGAGTTGGGATAATTTCTTTATGAAGGGGGGAATAGTGTAAGGATATAGGCCCCGGGGCGTATTCTATTTAAGTGCGGATAAGGACTTTTAACGCTGAAGCGTTGGAACTGTTAATCTTTTGGTTATGTACCGGAGTAGCTAGTTCTTTTCATTCCCTTACAAGTACTAGTTAAGTATCTAGCTATATATAGCTGATTTATTTACTATATATACACAGGTAGTATTATTAGCTAGTTCAGTATATTATAACCTATAAAATAAAAAAAAGCTAGGTTTTAATCGGAAGATATATATTTTATTACTAGGTTATATAAAAGCTGTATACCTATAAGAAGTTTACGTAATTAACGTAATAAAATAATATAATTAATATTCTTTATATATAATAATTAAGAATTTTAATCGTTTAAATATTAATTAGTTAATTATTTTTAATAGGATCTAAGCTATACGTTAATAATATTTTATTCGTATATTTTATTAATTATAATAATAACGGTATTATTTACGCTACCCGTTATTAAGAACGGATTTAAAAATTAAAACCTTTTTTAAAGTAAATTTTAAGGTAGAATATTAATTTTAATATATAAGATTATATCGATTTTAATTAATTATTTCCGTAACTTATTAAATTAATAAGGTTTGATATAAATTTATATTCGAAAAATAATTCTACTTTATATATATATTAAGATATTATCAGTTAAAAGTTTGTTATTATAAAATCAAATTAATTGTATAAATTAATTATCGAGTATTTTCGAAATTATATTCGAAACTAAATAAATTTATAAATTTAAAAATAAAACTTACGGTATATAGATATATAAATCTTAAATACGATATTCTCTTATAAAGTAATAACGATTTTACGAAATAAACTTTAAAATTAATATTTTTTAGAATTAAAAAAAGAAATCTTTTCCCGAAAACCAATCTACGAAAATAATATGTTAAATTAAATAAATCCGATAAACTATATAAATACGAGTTTAATTAATATTTAACTAAATTACAGTGAAAAATTAAAATTAAAATATTAAAAAATAATAAAGAATTTTAACTTAACAATAATAATAAAATATATAGAAAATGAAAACGGTATTTATATAAATTAATAACTTATATATAACGTTAGTTTTTATTATACAAATTTTAATAATTACCTTTTAAAAAAGTCGAAATTAGTTATAATAATATTAAGTATTAAATAATAGGTTATTTATAACTTATAAAAAATGTATTAAAATTACGTTTTTAATATTTTATAAAACCTTAAGAAACTTTACTAATTAAAACTAACTTAATTAAAAAAAATATAAAACCTAATTACGATTGCTAGTAAAAAGGAATTTCCGAATAAAAATTAAAACGTATTTAAATTTTATTATATATTATCCCGATATTATTACACGCATTTTAATAAAGTTTTAATAAATTGCCGGTTTAATAATATTAGAATAAAGATAATATATTAACCGTTTATTTTAAACTAATCTTTAAAGAAAGTAATGAATTACGTAAAATATAAATGATTTTCTAAAAGAATATATATATTACCGGATTTTTTAATAAATTATTTACGTAACGTTATAAATATTTTGTTATATTATTTAAGGAATATTTATGTTTTAAATTTAAATTTAATAATATATATTTTTTACTTCCTTAATTAGTTATTAAATTATCAATTAATTATATAAATAATAATTTTATTTTAATTAAAGAATATTAAAGAATATATATATTATTTCGAAATGTTAAAATTTTGCGAACGTTATCTTTATATATAATTTTGTCAGCAGTTACAGTGATCAAATGCAGGAATCTGGCGAAAAGCGCATGGTTATTCTAGGAAAGACTGAAGAAGTCTAGGGGCAATTGCCTTTATATACACGTTTAGCTGTACAAAGGATGGTTCCTGGACAAAGGCTGTCCTAGGCAGCAGCTCGCAGCCTAAATGCACCAGCCGCGGGTACCTGAAAGCACTAATTGCCGACACGCCCTTTTGCGTCAGGTGACCTTATTTACGTGATTTCTTAAAATCAAATTTAAAATTCTAAGAAAATTTATTAAAAGTTATTAAAATTTTCAATTTATCTAGGATTTGAATTTATATTTTTGTTATTCTTATTTAAAATAGCTGCGTAATTAACCCTTATACTAAAAAACCGGCCTTTTTGCTTTACCGTTTTTTCGCAGCTGTTCCGAAATATAATGTTTACTTTTTCCGAAATATTTCGGACCAGGCTGGGCGTTAATATGGGAAAACGTTTTGTATGCGTTAACTTGTTACGTTAAAGGTTTTATAATTTTAAAAATCGGTTTTATTTTTTAACGGTAATATTAATAAATAATCGAGCTTATTATTTTATAAGTTTTTTTTATAAAAGGCCATTAAATAAAGGTTTTTTTCCGGATAATTAAAGGATATTAACTAACTGTAAGTTATATATAAAATATTAACGTCCTTAGGTAAAAATTAACATAAAAGGTTATAACTATATATAAACGGGGAATTTTATAAAAAATTAAAGCTTTAAAATTAATAAATAAACGTATACTTTCGGGAAATCGTAAAAAGAATGCCGTAATTATTGTTTTTAATAATAAAAAATAGGTTTTAACATGGGAACGTTTTTTCTCTTACATAAAAAAAATCCAGCAAAATTATTTTTTTCATTAGATACCCTAATTAAATTTTAAGTATTTTCTACCTTTTCTTATATTTTCTTAAATCTTAAATTAGTTATAAACCGTTCGAAATTTACCTTATTAAATGGCTTTATAAATCCGTTAGCAGGATTATTTTTACTTTTTACGTATTAAAAACTAATATTTTTTTTCCGGATTTCTTAATATATGTAATTATATTTGATTTAAATATAACACTTTTTTCGTATTATCTGTATTTTCTTTTATTTATTTAAACGTATTTATATTAATTTTTAAAATGGAAATAAGGCTTTTAAGTACAAACCTTAATTTTATTAAAAAGTGTCTAATTTTAGTTACTTTCGTAATTATGATTCCTATTTTTACGTATTTTGCCTCCGTAATATATTTAATAATAATGCTTTATAACTTCGAAATTTATAAAATAAACGCTTTAATTATTAACAATATACAGCTTATCGTATACTTTGTTAATTTGTAATCGTCCGTAAAACTTATATCTATTACCTCGAATAACCTTAAATTATTATATTTTTAATATAAATAATTTTCTAATAACTTCCGGTACCGAAGAAATATATTTAATATAACGTTTAAATATTTCGATAATTTTTTAATATATTCCTAATATTTAAGTAACGGATTACATATAAATTTTACTTAAATTAACGTTATAAACGTTATATCCGGTTTGCTAATATAACTTAAAAAATTAAATTTCCTTATCAAATTCGTATTTTTAAACGATTTCTTTTATTAGTTACGCCGTTATATTTTATAATATACTTTAAATAATTTTTAATGATTAATATAAGTTCGTTTTTTATTTCGTTTAAGTTAATTAACTTTAATAACTTTTTAATATATTATTATTACTTTAACTTAATATTTCCCGTTAAAAAAAAACGTATAATTCGTACGCTTAGGTATTAATCCGCATTATTTAAGTCTGTAATTAAAACGTTTTTAATAATTCTTTTAGCGATATTTTTAAAACGTTATCTATTAAGGCCGAAAAATAGGAAGTTATTTACGTATAAAACAAGAACGTTTTTTAATTTGGAATTATAATATATCGCGTTATTTGAAATTAATAAACAAAAACTTTACTTTATAAATATCTTTTTATTTTTTCTTGTTAAGTAATTCCAGCCTACTTTAAACTGTATAATCAATTTATTAACTTAATAACCTTTTTAAAGAAAAACCTATATATCTTTTTATTTTTTAAATACGTATTAAAATACATTTTTTATATCGAAAACTGTTTTATATAAATATTTTCCTTTAATTTACCGTTTAAATACGTAATAATAAAATCTATTTGAAATATATACCACTTTAAAAAAACGGCTAACGATATCAAAATCCTTTAATATACTATTTTTACGGTACTTATTACGGTTTCGTTATAATTAATTCCTTTTTGTTATATAAATCCTTTTACGTAAATATATACCTTATATCTATTTAGCTTTCTTATAAACGTATATTTTTATCTTAATACCTATTTAATATTAATAAAGTACCCTTAAATAACTTCGCCAAAAAACGTAAATTTAAAAGTTCCGTACGAAAAATTCTCTTTAATCTTTATAAAAATAACTTTAAACTATATCTCTTATTCTGGGCTTTTTATAACTTCCTTTAAGAATAAACCGTTATTTATAACGGTAAACAACCGATAAATATTAATATTTAATATATTAATTACTTATTCGTACTCGTAAATATTCCGGATAACTTAATCGGCGTTTCCAAAGCTATTAAAACGGTCTTTATCGTTACTTAATATTAATAAGTTAAAATAGAAAATATATAAACCACCTTCGCCTTCGCCCTTTTAAGTTAAGGTTAACTTTAACTCTTAAATTAATTTTAAGGCTTTATTTAAAACCTTTAAGGTATATAACTTAAAACAATCTTCTTCGGGTATCCCCTTTTACATTTAACCAGCTTAATTTCTTAATTTATATCGTTTTTTAAAATAACGTTATTATCCTTATTTTTTACTTTTACGCCTTACTTTTAATAATATCTTAAACGCTTTTATATAAACTATAAAAATAATTAAATAATATTTTGAAAATTAAATAATTTACCTAATTTTTTTATATCTTTATAACTAATACAAGGTCGTCAGGTTTAAGCCGTATTATCTAGGCTAAGCTAAAAATACGAAGTAATTATATTAATAATTAATACGATAAATACTTTACCCAGTATTTTCGAATACGGCAATTATTAATGGTTTTTACGGTGATAATAGATTATACGTTTTGGTTACGAAAAGCCTTATCCCAAAGCCGATTGCGTAATGCCGACAAGTTTCGACCCTGATAAACCTTATGCCTTTTGGCTGGTTTAACAGGGGGAATCTCCTAGAATGCAATGATTTAAAAGATGTTAAGTTTTTCGCGGTAAACCTTAAGTCCGTATAAGATAGCTGTTTTGCAACCCTTTGCCAATCCTACGATTAAAAGTATTAGATGTTAGCTAGGAAAAAGGGTTAGAAACTCCAGACTAGTTACCTTTAACCTTAATCGATTTTACGACATGCCGGGTAATTCCTATTATAAAATACCGGTGCTCCGTAACTATAAAATCTTTACGGAAAACGTTTTTCTTAAGGTCCCTAAGCTTAATAAAACTTTAAAACGAGCCAAAAATATTAATACTTTTATCGATCTAATCGATTTTTCCTAAAAAAATCGGATTTTACTTTTAGTTTTCGGATACGATTTGATTTATATAAGCAAAAATAATTAAAAATTAAACGACCTTATAATGGAAAATATTAACCGTATAAAGGAATTACTGGGAAAACTAGATATAGGCGGTAAAGGATTTAAGAATTTCGAAGTTTAACTTTTGGCTCGATACGAAAAGGATTACGAGCGATAATTTATCCGGCTGTTCCGGATTACGAAAACCGTCCAGAATTCGGTTAAGAATGGTCGTCGATAGGGGCATAATAAGGTAATCTGAAGTTACCTTGAAGTAAGACGCCTGTAAGAAGGTTAGGGCTTGGTAAAGCTTAGTAACCGATATTATAATCTATCTATTTGTTTAATTTTGTTCTACGGGTACGTCTCCTTTAGGGAGAATCTTTATAACTAATAACATATAATATTATAAGTAATTTACCGTTTTTAACAGTTATACCTTATAATTATATATCCCTTAATAATTTAATAGTATTCCTTTTACTTTACGGGTTTTGAATTTTTCTAATTTAATTTAATAATTTTCATTAATTAAAATTATATATTTATTATTAAAGATGCGGAAATAACCGTTATCAGGTTTATTTAATTTATTTAGTTTAAATACGTTTTAGAATATTTTATTAATGTTATATTTTTTATTATAAATTAATTTATTTTATTAATAATATATGTTATTACCTTTATTACGAAATCCCAGAAATATATAAATCTTTTTATTTATATAAAAATTATACGCGTTTTGTTTTATAAAAATGATAAATTTTATTTTACAATTCCGTTTTAATATTAATTATATACGTTAAAAACTATTAGCTTAATATTTTCCATAACGTAAAAATTCTTAATTATTATTATACTAAATTTTTTACTGCCGTTAAAACGTAAAATTTATATTTTCTTACGTTTATCTTTTTCGTTTAATAATAACGTTTTTAACCGTTTTATAATTTGCGTAATATACGTATATAAATTCTATTAAATTTCGTTTTTATTTTTAAACGAATAATACTTTATATAACGTAATAAAATATTTATAATAAAACTAAAATAACCCTTATTTTCGATATTAATAAATTTAATTAATTTTATGTCGTATTAAATAATTCTTCTTATATATTTCCCTTGCTTTTAAAAATTTGTAAATAATATTTTCCGTATTTTTCTTTTATTATACGCCGTATAAAGGATATTTTTTATATCGTTAAAATTTAAATTTATCCCCGTAAACTATTTAATAATTTATATTAATTGTTCGGTATTAAAGTAATAAAAACGGTAATATTAAAAAATAATTTTCTTTATAACTTCGTTATTAAAACCTTTTCTTTTTTAAAAATGTTCGAAATTATATATTTTAAGTTATTTACTAAATTATCGTTATTTTACTTACTAGATACCTCTTTTTATACGTATTTTTATTAATAATTCTTATCGTTTATTAAATCCGGGGCTTTAATAATAAGTTCCGGCTTTCTATAAAGCTCTAGGAAAGATTTTTTCCGAAAAACGTTAATTGTTAATAACTAAATCCCGTTAAAACTTATTAAAATATTACGATTTAAATAACCTCCTTTTTTATAAAATATTTTCCCGGAAATAACCTTTAATAAAAAAGTATTAATATATAACGTATATTTAATTATAATTTCGTTTCTCTCTTTATTAAACCCTTTTAAAAATTACTTAACAATATTAATAAAAAGAGCAATTATAGGTTCTCTACTTATTATAATTTAAATTCTCTTAAACTTAATATCTATCATAATATTTTTCTTAAAATCGCTAATATTATTCGTATTATTAACGTTCGCTTTTACAGCCTAAAATAATTTATCTAAATTATTCCCGCAAAAAAAAATAAATATATAAAAATATAACGTTTTTTATAATATTTTTTTCAAAACGTTTATCCTCTTATAACTTAAAATAATTAATTACATAAAGTTTAAAACATTTAACCTGTAAAGCTTACCGGGCTTTAAAACCTTTAACTATTAAAACTCCCTATACTTCCTTTTAAATTATCTTATCGTACTAATATATAATGTCCTTAAACTATTATTTTTTAATACAAGTATTAAAAATCTTTCTATTTAATCGGTATAGGTTCTTTAAGCCGTTAGGAATAAATTATTCTTCGTTTTTATTACCGCTATAAACATTACGAAAACTATTACTTTAATTATTCTATTTATTATTACTTTAACGTTAACCATATTTTCCTTTTTTTTCCTTTGCCGTTTCTCTCCTTTTACAGCTCAGGGCAATCCTTCGTTAAATATCCGTATTTATTACAGTTAAAATAAAGTAACTTTCTGTTTTTATTCTATGTAAACCTATTATTTCGGAAATTATTATTATTATTTTCTTTTCCCTTATCTCTTTAAGCGTTATAAAACTTCTCGTTTTTCTTCTTATTAATACGGTTATAAAATTCGTTATTAAAATCGTTGATCAACTATTAAAAAAAATAACTAATCTACCTAAGCACTAATTAAATTATCTTACACCAGCTACTAACGCAATTTTTTACAGTAATAAAAAATATTATAATTTATTTTTTTAATCCGAGCTTTATACTACAGCCCTTAACCTCTTATAATAACTTCTAAAACTTTATAGTAAACTATACGAGATCTTCTCCGTTATATATAATCTTATTAAACTTTTTAAAAAAAAGCCTTTATTTAACCTTACTTATAACTACGTAAATCTTTTTAAAGGTCCTTAACATTTTCGTTCCTTTTTTCATACTTATAATTAATTTTAAAAACGCCCTTTTATATATCTTGGTAATATCTTTTATAAGGCGTAAATAATTAAGTTATCTTGACTTTATTCCGTTCTTATAACTAATCTCTTTAAAGATAAAAATTAAAACGTTACTTTAAAATTCTTAATTAACCCAACCTATTAAATAATTTTCCTTGTTTAATAAAAAGTTAAAACGCTTTTAACGTAACTTTATATCATTACTAAATTTCTTAAAATTTTTCTCTTTTTCTTTTAAACGAACGCTTAACTTATTAAAATTAGTTAAACTATTAAGGTTTAAAAAACTACTAAGGATACCAAGGGAACTATTACAACAACTTCTTCGTTTTTAGAAACCTTTAAATAAATTTAAAAATAACTTATTCAAATCGTTCAAATCCTTACGTATTACCTTTTTTTCTTTATATAACTTCTTTTCTTCGTTTTTCTCCCTTTTCGAAAAATCAAGTTTTTTAATAAATTACTTCCTTAATTTCGTTTTACTTTCTTTTAAAAA
Source organism: Monosporascus sp. CRB-8-3 (assembly GCA_004155055.1). Classification (NCBI taxonomy): domain Eukaryota; kingdom Fungi; phylum Ascomycota; class Sordariomycetes; order Xylariales; genus Monosporascus; species Monosporascus sp. CRB-8-3. Next base: position 35,428 of record QJNZ01000005.1, read on the forward strand.
GTTAATCTCTTTTACGTCGTTTTCGACAGCAATAAAAACTTTTTATAAGCCTCCCGTCCCTTGAACATTTCGTAAAACGCTTTTACGAATATTTGCATTTTACGAACTCCGTATTACCTTTAATTAAAACGGTCTTTATTAAGGCATTCTTTATTAAAATACGTTCCCGAATTAAAACAAATCTAATAATCGCTTTATAATATTATTTATTCGCTTTATTATCTTATTGTTTTTTTTAATAAAACTTTAAATCTTTAATTTTATCCTTAACTAACCTATATCTATATTCCCGTACCCTAACGTCCTCCCTAATCCTACTTAAATTAATACCTAATAATATATAAAATTTATTTAATTCTAATTAAAACTACTATTTTTATATAAAAGTTTTATATCGGTTTCTCAGTTATCGTTACTAAGGCAATAAAGCTTCCTTTAAAAAAAATCTTAAAAGCAGGTTTTTTTCCTATTACTACGCCTATTATAAATTCTTATTTTTTCCCTTTACTATAAATTTCTTCGTTTTAAAGGTTCTCTTAATCGAAAAAAAAAATAAATAAATCGTTATTCGTATACTTTTTATTCCGTATAAAAACGAAACTTTTATGGGATAAACTGCTTTACTCGGCTGCAAAAAAACTACCTTAAAATACGTTCTTACTTACTTACTATCGTTAACCGCTTACTTTCTTTTAAGTTAACTAAATAACTTCCTTTTAAATCTCGTACTTTTTTTATTAACTTAACCTATAAATAATTATTTCGTTTAACGTATTACGGTTGCTAATTAACTAAAAAAATATTACTATATTAGTAATTATAATAATTAAATATAGGAATCTGGCGAAAAACGTATAGATATTTTAGGAAAAACAGAAAAAGTTTAGGGGCAATTGTTTTTACATATACGTTTAACTGTATAAAGGATAGTTCCTGGACAAAGGCTGTCCTAGGCGGTAGCTCGCAGCCTAAATGCACCAGCCGCGGGTACCTGAAAGCACTAATTGCCGACAAATTTATTATAATAATTTCATATATAATGGTATATTATTCCGGTAATTTTAAAAAGAAATATAAATAAGATAACCGTAACACTTATAATACTTATATTAAATATAATAAATTAATATTACGTTAATAAATAAATTGAATTAATTCATTATTTAAAGTTATAACGGAATAATTATTAATAAAATTTTTTTAATTTATAAATAATCGTTAGTTTTTAAATAACGAAACTATTTTATACCATTAATAAGATTATATATTATTTACGTTTCGAATATTTAAATTTTTAAATACTTATTTATTTACGATTTTATACGAAAAAAGTAAAATTAAACTTTTTTCTTACGATTAACGATTAAGTTTATAAAAAAACGAAAGTTAAAAAGTAAATATATTCGAAATTCCGAGACAAAATAGTTTAATTAAAATAATAAATTATAGTTAATTTTACGCATTTCGAAAAATAAACCCTTGAAAAATATAACTACGTAATATTTATTACCGATATATACTTGAGTTTTATTTAAAATATATATTTTAAAAATCGAAAATACGAAATACTCAGTATTATTATACGACATTTCCTAAATATTTTAAAGCATTAAAATAACTTTTTTTTTTATAAATAACGGAATACGATAATAAAACATTAAAAAATTTGTAATTCCGAAATATATTATAATTACCTATTTATATATTAAATTTAAGCTTTTAATACTTTATATTTAAATTTACAAGGGTAATATAAAGTACTTAAAAATATAATTAATAAAAGCATTATAATACGAATTATCGTTAAGTTATTTTCCTTTTTAATTTTATTATAATTATGTAACGTTTAAAGGTAGTATAGGAATATTTAAATTTAAAATTATAAAAAAATACTTGGAGACTTATAGTTATAATATTTACTTTATAACTATAACAGTTATGAAAAAATAAGTATTAAAGTAAAAATTAATTTCATTATCGATTACCGATTAACGAATACTTACGATTTTTAAAATTTATTAACGAGCAAGGTTATTACAGTTTAAAACGTTTAATTTAATAAAAAGCTTATTTTATATTCTCAAGAACGATTAATAAGATTTATAACTATTAGTAAAAATATTTAACTAGGCTTAAAATTATCTAACTATATATATAAAAACTTAAACGGAATAATTTAGATACTAGTAAACTAGAAAATTTTAAAATAAAATAATTATTACTTTTAAAATGTACGGGTTAAGAAAAAACATACTTATTTATAAAAGATTAAATATCTTTATACGACCATTATATATAAATTATTGACGTTTTATAATTATAATTATTATTAAGGTTTATTTTGATTAATTACTGAAATAAAATACCTGTAAAAACAATTAAGATATTCTTAAATTTTAATTACATTATTTAATATAAAGTAGAAATAAAACCTGAAAATATTTTATATATTATAATATACTATTCGTATATTTCTTATAAAATCAAGATTCGTAAAAACGATTATTAAATATTAAAAAGTTTATTTTGTATAAAATAAGTAATATACTGTATAAATATAATTAATAACCGGCCGGTAAAATACGGAAATATTAAAATATTAATTACCCGAAATATATGTTACCTTAATTAAAAAAGTTTCAATATTCTATTTTATAAAAAGATTTAAATCGTTAAACCGGATATATAAGCGTAATTTACTATTACTACCGTAAGGCTAGACCGAATTAAACTTATCCCCGTTAAAAAGATATTTTATAAAATTAAAAAACATTATTTATAATGTTATAAAAATATATAAGTGTTAATAATAGTTATTTAATTCGTTATTATAGAAAATATGGTCTAGGATATATAGAAATATAATTAATTATAAAAATTTAAAATGCGTTTAATAATATAAAGTAAATAATAATTTAAAATCGTATATAATAATATATACGCTTTTTATTAATTACGAAATATTTCTAGCCGGTAAGAATTATCGTAATCCGATTTAATTAAAGTTTTAATAAACGTAATATTTAAAAAAGTTTTATATAAATTAAAATGTTGCTTTATTTATAAATAACTGAATTGTTTAATATAGTAAAAAAAGTTAAAGTTTAATTTTACTAATTATAAAATATATTCTATTATTTATTAAAAAAGTATTCTTAAATAAAAATAAGAAAAATTAATATTTCGGTAAGTGAGTAATTTAATAAATTAAGAAATAATATGTTTTAATAAAAAATAAAAACCTTTAATAGTTTATCGAGATCGAAATAATTAAAATAAAACTAAACGAATTAATTCATTATTTTAAGTTTTAATAAGAACGAAAATTGTTTTTCGAAAACCTTTATAATAGCTGTTTAAATATTATTAATATTTAATCTAGCCTATTTAAACTTATTTACTAAATATTAAACAAAATAAAGGTTTTTACTTAATAATTAATATACGGCTCGATATATAGTTTAATAAAGTATATTATATTATAATTAACTAAATTATATAGTATTTAAGTACAAGTAAAATCTGTATTTTATAATTTATTATTAAAGGTTTATTAAATATTTAAAATAACCCTTTTTTACGTAATAAATTCGATGAATTGAAGATGTTTTTATATTTATATTATAAAGTTATTTAAAAATGTTATAATTTCAGAGGAAATAAATAAAATATAATAATAATGTTTATAACAAAAAAGGAATTATTAAATATATAATAACGTACTTCCTTTTAAAGAAGACGTAACCGTAGAACTAAATTAACCAAATAGATAGATTATGCTATCGGTTATTAAGTTTTACCAAGCTTTAACCTTTTTACAGGCGTTTTATTTTACGGTAACTTTAAATTACCCTGTTATGCCACTATCGACGACCATTCTTAACCAAATTCTAAACGGTTTTCGTAATCCGGAATAACCGGATAAATTATTATTCGTAATATTCCTTATATTAAGCCAAAATTTAAATTTTAAAGTTTTTAAGCCCTTTACCGTTTACATCTAATTTTCTTAATATTTTCGTTATACAGTTAATGTTTTTTATTATATGGTCGTTTAATTGTTAATTATTTTTATTTATATAAATTCGATCGTATTTAAAAATTAAAATAAAATCCGAATTTTTTTAAAAAAGAAAATTAAATTAACGGAGGTATCGATATTTTTAATTCGTTTTAAAACTTTATTAAACTTAAGGACTTTAAGAAAAACATTTTCCGTAAAAACTTTATAATTACGAAATACCAGTATTTTATAATAAAAATTACCCGGTATATTTTAACTATTTTAATTAATAAGGATTCGAAAAATTATAAAATTAATCGAAATTAAAATCGTAAAACGAATAAGAAATTACAAAGTAGTTATTTTATACGGATTTAAGGTTTACCGCGAAAAGCTTAATATCTTTTAAATTATTATTTGCATTCTAAAGAATTCCCTTTACCGAATTAACTAAAAAGCATAAAATTTATTATGGTCGAAATTTATCGGTATTATACGATGATCGGCTTTAAAATAAAGCTTTTCGGAACTAAAACGTATAATTTATTATTACCGTAAAAAGTATTAATAATTACCGTATTCGAAGATATTAGGTAAAATATTTATCGTATTAATTATTAATATAATAACTTCGTATCTTTACCTTGGCCTAAATAATACGGCTTAAACCTAACAACCTTGTATATAATAACGTACTATATAAACAAAGCGCTTATATAACCGAATAGCCCGTTTCTTAATACTTTATAATAACGAAATAAAATAAAACAACTATAACGTAATAAATTAATTAAATTATTTAAAGTTTTTTTTATTAAATGTCTTTATAATTTCCTTATAAATACCTATATTATATCCGGCCTTATCGTAAACGTTATACTTTTATTTTTTCGTCTAAACGATTTTATAACGATTACATTTAACTTTTATTGTCTGCGATTATGAATTACTAGTTTTCTTTTACTATAAAAGCTCTTATTCCTTTCATTATAACCGTTCCCCTTTTTTGAAAACCTATATTCTTAATTTTCCGGTATTTATACAAAACGTAATTCGTTTCTCGAAAATAACTGTTGTTTTTAAAAAAATAAATTTATATAAAAATAATAAAACCTCTTTTTATTAAGTTAAATAATATTATTTTTAGAGATCTGTTAAATAAAGAATTAACGCACTGAATAAAGAAAGACGGCCGTATAAATATAATTAAAACTTATAATTTAGAAAAAACGTAATTAAAATCGAATAAAGTAAATCTTAAATAACTCCGAATATAATATTATCGGTTATTATAACAACTTTAAACGCGTTATAAAAGCCGGCGATAAAATCTTTCTTTATAATATAAATATCCTAACAGTACATAAAACTTTCGATATATAATATATAAATAAGATTGAATAGGTAATAATAAACTACGTCGAAAAATTAAAATCGATAAAAATAAGTAACTATACAAAATATAAGGATATTATTAATTTTATAATAAGTTTCGAATTTAATTAAATAATAACTTTTATAATTATTAAAAAGAAAAAAAATATTTCGAAGTACTTAATTTATTTTACAGCGAAATCTTTTATTTTTTCTCAGTTTTTACTTATAATATTCCGTTAATTAAATAAAAACAAGTTATCGATAAATTAAAAAAATCATTCTGGGTTCGAATATTAATATAAAATAAAGCTTAACTTAAAAATTAATAATTTATATGATTATAAACTATTCTTTATTTCTTTATTACGCTTATTTAAATTTTCTATATTTTTCAGTATTTATAATTATTATCTTTATTATTATAAAAAATCATATTAAATATCTTAGTTCGCTAATATTTTAAATATCCATTTTTATACTATCGTATTTCGTAATTATAAGGCTAATAAACTTAAATTATTTACGAAGTACTTTTCAATTTTTATTTAAAAACTTTTAATAATTTAACTTTTTCATTTAAATACTTTTTTTAGGTTTTATTATTATTTAATAAAATCAAATACCGAGTTAATCCCGATACGCATAGTAACGCGATAAATAAATAATAAATTCGCTATATTTTCAATATACTAAAACCGGATAAAAAACGCTAATATATTTAGTAAGAAAATTATTTACTAATCGATTTTCTTATAATTAATATTAATTTTCGTAAATTAACAATAATATCAACTCGGTAAGCTTTACCGTTATACCGGTTTCTAAATGTAAATTCGAAAACGTTATATATTTTATAATGGCGTTCATTACTAAATTTCCTACTTTTTTAACATAAACCGCAAAGTTTATTCTTATTTATTTATAAGCCGTTTTATATTATTAGTTAGACAAATAAATAATTAAAGTTACGTAATTAAATTAGCGTAAAAAATTATATAATTTAGTTACAAAGTACGTTAAAATATTTAATAAGATATAGAGCATAGAAATAACGATATTATTGTTACTTTAAACTAAATTAAAATATATCAAAAATATAATTATTAATTACGACAAATAATCGACCAGAATTTAATTAAAATAAATTATATATTTTTAAATAAAAGATTAATAAACGAAATTATTTAAGACTTGTTATAAGAAAACTCTAAGTATTTTAAAATATAATTAAAACTAATAAATATAACGAAAAGTCTGAAATAATAGAAAAATATCTTACAAACGGTTTTTAAATAAAGATTTAACTAATTAAAAGGATTTAATTACCGGGAAAGAAATAAAATAAAGAATATACGGTAATTAACTATACGAGTATTTCAAGGTCTTAAAACGCTATATTAATTAATTAAGTATATTATAATATATTAATCAAGAAAAAGTGACTTTTTAATCGGAAAATATATATTCCGTTACTTAGTTATATAAAAGCTATACGCGTACGAAAAGCTTACGCCATTAACTTAATAAAATAATTTATTTAATGTGCTTTATAACTAATAAGGTTTAAATGAACGTAACCGGAAAGCACTGTTAAAAACCGTTTCTTTATAATAAGAACCGGAAACCGCAATGCGGGTTATAGTATACGGTAATAAATAATCGGTTAAGTATACGATTAATTTAATTAGTTAATTTCTAAAGTCTTTAACCGCTTTAGTTGTCGCCGATACGGTAACGGAGCCGAACCCTTAATTACTTTAACTTTTTAAATTAGCGTTACTTAAAGAAATGAGAACTTAAATTAAATTCGAACTAGGTATTTTTTATAATTACTCGTAATAAGGTCCTTAAGCTTAATAAAATAAAAAAATATATTTAACCTTGCAATTATTAAGTTTTGAAGTTATGCTGTTATAGTTTCTCCCTAGAGAAAACGTAACCGTGGAATAAAATTGAATAAATAAATAGATTATAATATCGGTTCCTAAGTTTTACCAAGCCCTAACTTTTTTACAGACTGCCTTGTTATACCCCTATTAACGATTATTTTTAACTAAATTCTGGACGGTTTTTATAATCCGGAATAGCCGGATAAATTATCGTTCGTAATTTTCTTTATATCGAACCAAAAGTTAAACTTCGAAATTTTTAAGCCCTTTACCGCTTATATCTAACTTTCCTAGTAATTCCTTTATACGGTCGATATTTTCCACTATAAAATCGTTTAACTTTTAATTGTTTTTATTTGTATAAATTAAATCGTATCCGAAAATTAAAAGCAAAATCCGATTTTTTTAGGAAAGGTCGGTTAAATCGATAAAGGTATCGATATTATTAATTCGTTTTAAAGTTTTATTAAATTTAAAAACCTTAAAAAAAATATTTTCCGTAAAAGTTTTATAATTACGGAATACCGGTATCTTATAATAGGAATTGCCCGGCATATTTTAGCTGTTTTAATTAATAGGGATTCGAAAAGGTATTATAAAATCGATTAAGGTTAAAGGTGGCTGTCGTAGAACTGGTAAAAGGTCGCAAAGCTATCTTATATGGACTTAAGGTTTATCGCGAAAAGTTTAATATTTCTTAAGTTATTGTATTCTAGGAGATTTTTTTTGCCGAACTAGCTAAAAGGCATAAGGTTTATTAAGGTCGAAATTTATCGGCATTACGCGATTGGTTTCGGGATAAGGCTTTTCGTAACCAAAACGTATAATTTATTATTACCGTAAAAATTATTAATAATTACCGTATTCGAAGATATTTGGTAAAATATTTATTGTGTTAATTATTAGTATAATTATTTCGTATCTTTAGCTCAGTTTGGATAATACGGCTTAAACCTAACGACCTTGTATACTGTTATAGTTATTTTCGTTCTATATTTAAATATTATTATCGTTTTAAAAGTTTTATTAATGTCATTATAATTAAAAATAAAATACAAATTTAAAATAACCTTTTCGAAAAAGAATTAATAAGTAAAAACTTTAAATTACGAGAGAATTAATTAAAGAAGAACTAATTAAATGGGTTTTCCGGTATTTATACCCCGGCGCCGATATTAGCTATAATAAAGTTATATTTTAAAAATTATTAATTAGTAGTCCGAGTTTTAATAAATATTATTAAGTTCATAATAATACATATATTTAATTTATGTTTTCTTTATTAGGTCCGTATTAATATTAATAAATTTAGTATATAATTTACTAAATTACTTTTAAGATTGATTTTCCTTCTTTTTACTTATTTTTTTTATACATTAATATTTATTTTTTTATATTTTTACATAACAAAGAGTCGTTTTCTTTAACTTCTTTTATTTTTATTTGTTATAAAGTATATAAGGTTTTATTATATTAATTAATATTTATGTTTATTAATTAATAAATATTTTATATAATTAAGTAATATTAAAATATATTATTTATAATTTTATAGTACTTTTTATAATCTAAATTACTTAGCGTAATTCTACTGCTTAAATTTATTAATAAAATAATTATTTTATAAAATATTTTATTATTATAACGATTAAAAAACGACTTAATAGTTACTATTATATATTAAAATATCATATTATAAATTTACCTTTATATAATGATTTTATAAAATTATAATTAACGATTAAGTTATTAACGTAATAAGTTATTAATTAATACGGCGGTTTATACTATATATTCTTAAAAAAAATCTTTTTATTCCGTTGTCCGTTATTAAAAATTAAATACGTTTATTTCGAAAATATTAATTACAGTATTTTAAAGGTAAAAAAAGAAATATTCGGTAGCGATTAACGAATTTCTCTTTTCATATTTAGTACCGTATTATTTTATTATTTGATAAAAACTACTTAATTTTTTAATTATTTACATTATATATTTAATTTTATTTTTCTTAGAGGAGTCGTAACCGTAGAACTAAATTAATCAAATTAATAGATTATGTTATCGGCTACTAGGCTTTATTAAACTATATCCTTCTCGCAATCGTAAAACTGGCGAAAAGTGGTAAAGCTATCTTATACGGACTTAAAGTTTACCGCGAAAAACTTAATATTTCTTAAATTATTATCTAAGATTTTCCTTATTAAACGGTAAAGCTAAAAGGTATAAAATTTATTAAAGTCGAAGCTTATCGGTATTACATAATCGGTTTCGGATTAAGGCTTTTCGTAACCGAAATATAAATTAATGTTACCGTAAAAACGATTAATAATTACCGTATTTAAAAATATTAGGTAAAATATTTATCGTATTAATTATTAATGTAATTTATTTCGTATTTTTAATTTAGCCTAGATAATACGGCTTAAACCTAATAACGATATATATTTAAAACTAAAATAAAAGTTTATACGGGATAATTTAATTACCGTTTAAATAAAATAGATAAATTAAAAATAATATAAATGTTAAAATATTACGGAATACGAAAAAATAAGTTTATTAATATAAAATTAAGTATTCTTATATTACCGTTATATTCGAATTGTATTCGTTCTGTAAATTCTTATTATTATTAACGTTTATTTTAATAATTATTACGATTAATACGTTAACGGAAAAAATAAAGATAAATTTTAATTTCTATTAAATTGTTTAATTTAATATAATACTATAAAACGAAAATATTTTATAAGTTATAAACCTAAGTTTTCCGTATATTTCGTATTAAAACACTAGTAGTTAAAATAATTATAAGGTATAAAAAGCTGTTTTTAATATAAAACGGTTAATATATTTTATAAATATAATCGATAATCGGTTAATAAATTACGAAAATTAAAGGAAATTAAGTACCCGAAATATACATTATTCTAATCCGAAAAACTTTAATATTTTAATAGATAAAAAAATATTTAAATTGTTAAATCGAATATATGAATATAATTTATTATAACCGTTTTAAAATTATAAAAGGTTAAGTATAAATCCCTTAAAAGAAATATTTCGTAAAGCCGAAAAAATTTATTTACAAAATTATAAAGAGATATAAATTTAGTAAAAAAATAATTAATTTTTATAAAAAAATTAAGTTTTAAGGTATATGTAAATCAATATTTATAAGTTTAATAAGACTAAATAGCTTAGTGGTCGCGAGCCTGGGTGTCTTTTTTAATGGCGACAGGCTTGGGCACCCTGTTTCGGTTGGTTTGAAAAGATAGCTGGTTTAAATCTAGCTTGGGCTACCGTTCCTTTAGGTGGCGCCAGCCTAAAAGGAACTAGACTAATTGGGGTTTCGGTTCCGTTACCGTGTCGGCGACAATTAGGTAGTTGGGAGCTTTAGAACCAGCCGCAATTAGGGGTTTTAGGAATTAATTAATTTAATCGTATATCTTATTATTAGTTGCTATGTTATATAACCCGTATTCCGTTTTTCCGGTTTTTGCCAAAAAGGGACGGTTTTTAAGGGGTGTTTCCCGGTTGCGTTTATGTTAAACCAGTTGTGTATGTACTTAGTAAATGGATTAGCTGTGTGCTGTATATATATAGCTAGATACACCGAATAGCATTTGATTTTATATAAGTTTAATAAATATAATTAGTTACAGAAATACAAGCTACTTTTTGTTATATAAAGTAATTAATAATTTAAAGCTGTTTATAAATATATATATATATTTATTTTAACTAAAAAGTTATTTAAAGCGTTAATTATTACAACAGCTAAGTTCGATTTAAAGTTTAAACAATATAATATTATTAACGTTTTCGTTAACGGTAATTTATTTTATAATGTATATATAAAACCATTTTTAAGGTATTTTTAACATAGGAAAACTTTTTAATTAAGAAGGTTTTATATAGTTTAAAAAAGTTATTATTATTATAGTAAAAAGATTTCACCGTAACGTTTAAAAAATTAAAACTTAATTCTGTTTTTTATAAGCTTTATTATTTTATTAATTAAATGTGTTTATATTTTTTTATAGACGATATCGTAATAATATATCGTAAGAAGGATTAAGATGTTATTAATTAATTAATTTAATAAATTCGGAAATATTATATCTTTATAAGGGGTAATAATTTATAATAATTTCTCGGTATCGAAATACTTAAAGATAAAGTTAAAAGAAAAATTTAGTTATTTTAATTGGATTTTATAAATAAGTTAGTTAATTTAGTTCTTAAAGAAAGTTTAAATAATTTTTTAAATACGTTAATAACGGACGTTATATTATAACCGAATTTTAATTTAGTTTATCTAGATTCCGTTAATAAATACTAGAAACAGATCGGTTTTTTCTATGCGTAATAATTAATACGTATTCTAATATATTTTTCACGGTATTCCTATTTACCTATTTTATCTTAAATCCGAGTAACGTATATTATAAAGCTGTTATTTAAGTTATATTATATTTAATTGGGATTAACATATTAATATTATACTTTAAAAACGAAAATTTATTAAATATTTAAAGTAACGTTTTTTTTACGGATAATATAATTAATCGAAAGTACTTTGAAGTTTAAGCTAAAAAGTTATTTAGAAAAATAATAAAATAACGAGTAATTAAGTAAGATATAATACTTATTTTTATAACCGAAACGGAATCCTTATTTTATGCTTAAATTATAAAAAAACCTGTAATTAATTATTAATAAAATAAAAAGTTGGAAATTATTTTAAATATTAAGCCCTTAAATATACAATACGATAATTAATACATTATACGGTTTAATAACGCCGATACTATTTTACTATAAACTAAATTACTATACGTAAATATATATAATTATTTATTACGAGAAATTATAAAAATCGATTTAATTAAAATAAATTATAAGATTATAAGCGATATATTAATAAATAAATTATTTAAAACTTTATTACGTATATTATTTAAGTATTTTAAAATATAATTAAGCGTAATAGATATTACCGAAATTTTCGAATAATAAAGAAATCTTTTATAAATAATTCTGAATATAGGATTAACTAATTAAGAAAAGTTTAATTAATAATTAAAAGGCTAAATGAAATGTTATAACGTTAAAATGTTATAATATATAACGATTAACATTATAAATGTTTTAAGGCGTTAAAGGGGTATAGTAATTTGTAAAAGGTATTAAATATATTTTATATAACGTCCTATACCAGTACACCGGAGGTACAAATACTCCGGATAGTTTTTAGCATATTTTAGTTACCGAACCTTAATTAATTATTTTTTAATATTAATAATATAAAATAACTTATAAAAAAACGAAAATGAAATTCATTATTTAAATTAAAAAACGAAACCTGAAACTTAATTATGTAATATTTAATGTTACATATAAAATTATAAAATCTACTTTATATAAATGATATACTGATATATCTTCTTATAGCAACTATATACTTAAATTGCGAAAATTAACGTTAACCGAAAAAAAATCGATTATTAACAAAATTTTTAACTTTAATACGTAAACGTTTTTTATCTGGTTTTATGATATTAAAAACATAATTAATATATTATCTACTTAACGTGTTATAATATATGTTATAATTAACTAGGCGTCGACCGTTATTACACGGTAAAAGATTTTTAAAATACATTTAAATCGAAAAATCGATTATTAATAAATATTATATAAAAATCTAATAATATTTCGCAAATAATTCGAATTTATTTAGGTTATTATCGTAAATTACGGTACTATAAAAAAGAATATTTACAATTTTAACGAGATTATATTTTTAATAACGCTTTTTATAACAACGGGCATAATAATTATTAATACCGAAAAACGTAAAAAATTTAAATAAGTTTAATAAAAAATAAAATATAAAATATAATTATTCAAATTATTAATTTTTAACATTAATCTATACCGCCATTTATTATTATATTACGGAAAAATTCCCTTAAATCCTAATACCGTAATCATATATTACTAATAACTAATTAAAAAATCTCATTAAGTAATAATAATTAAATAATAAAATAATTAAATCTAAAATAAATCCAGTATTTTATTAATTATATTCGGATATATATAAAAAAATCCAAACATTTACTTGTTTTTAACGGTTATAAAAACCATTATTTAATAAGATTCGAAAAGTATTACGCTAATTACGATATTATTACGCTTTACATACCCGTACATTTTTATATTAGTTTTAACCTTTTAATATATCTTATTTTCTTATTTTAAAACGCATATATTCGTTATATATTACGAACTTAATATAACGTTATTATACCTACATTACTAAAAAAAAAAAATTCGCCGGCTTTTATAACGCGTTTAAAGTTATTATAACGTTTAATAATATTAAATCTAAATTCGCGAAAACTAACCTTATTTTATTTAATCTTAATAACGTCCTGTTTAAATTTGAAATTTTTCTAATTATATTTACGCTAATTATCTCCCCGTTAACCTCCACCGGTTTTATTTTTCCGCCCGTAAAAACCTTTAAAAATATCTGTAAAACAATAAAACAAAAACGTTATTTACCGAAAAAAAAATTAAAAATTATTAAGGTAACTTGCCGACAAAAATACTTAAGTCGGTTAATCTTGTAACAAAAGGTTATATATTACTTTTATATAAAACCGTTTTGCTTTGGGAAAAAAACGTTTAATTACGCGAAACGAATTACATTTTAAGTAAATGTTTAAAGATTAAAAATAAACGTTTTTAAGAAAAAGGAATATGTACTATATAAAAAGGACAAACTTTTCTACATTAAAAAAAATAAAAAAAAATACAGTTAATAATAATTAAAAAAGGTTATTATAAAAAGGTTAAAACGAAAAAACGGAAATATAACGTTTATAATAAATCCGGATATAATACGCGTACTTATAAAAAAACTATAAAAACGTTTAACGAAAAAGAATTCGATTAATGTAAATTAATACGATATATTATTATTAAGTTATTTAAATTTATTGTTACGAAATGCTAAAAACCGTCCGGAGTACTTATACGTCCGGAGTACTTGTATAGAACGTTATAAAAAGTTTTTTTTAAATCCAAAGATATATATTCCGTTAATAGGATATATTAAATTTGTACGCGTATTAAAAGTACCCGTCTTTAGCGGAATATAATAATATAACTAATATCCCTTATATTTATTAGTTTCTTTTAATTAATATACGTTTAAGCATTTTACTTTACTTAATCGCTAGAGTTAGCTGGTTTAAATCTAGCTTAAGTTACAGTTCCTCTAAGTAGCGCTAGTTTAAAAGAGCGAGATTAACTTAGAATTTCGGCTTTATTACTATGTTGGCGACTATTAGATCAATTAGTTAAGGGGTTTAAAAATTAATTATTAATTGTATATCTTAACGTTAGTTACTATATTTAAAACTTATATTACGTTTTTTATCGGGCCTTCTTAAAAAGTAACGGCTTTAAAAAGGTGCTTTTCGGTTATATTATATGAATTACCTATATATATATATATATAGTAATTAAATTAACTATGTATAGTGAAATACCTTTAACTTACTATATAAGCAAGTCGCTTATATAAATAAATGATTTGTTTTTTTAGCGCTTTACGATAACGAAATTAAATAAAACAATTATAACGTAATAAATGAATTTAAATTAATTAAATTCCTTATCGCTAAACGTTTCTATAACTTCCTAATAAATATGCGTATTATCTGCTTAGGGGCGATAAGGCGTTAGTTGTAACAATTTTTTAGTGGGTTATTAGCCCAATATAAAAGGTGCTAGCGCTGAAGGCCTATTAAAGCTTTATTAAGTTGCGTTATTTTACAGAAACGCGGGTGCGAAGGTATTTTTAATATTGACGTTAACGATATTACTATTTTTTTTTTCCGCTTAACACCCCGTTTTCTATTAATTTTCAATGCGAAATTAAGGCAAAATAGGACGGAAACGGAAAGCTGCAAACGTTAAAATAAAATCAGAAACCCTTACGGTACAGTTAGATTCCGATATGTATAAAGAAAACCTTATAGATAAAATTACTTTCCGTTTTAATACGCGGTTTAATCCGTTAATTAAGATTTACTTTAAGTTATTAATTATCGATAAACGTAAGGTTAAAGTAAGGCCGTTATTATTTACTTTATTAACGTTATTTTTCCTTTTTATATTATGTTAATTAGTTAAAAAATAGGTATAATAAACGAATAGTTTCGAATCCGAATAGGATAAGGAAAAATTACGTTTTTGCGGTTATTTATAATACGATACGTATATTAAAAAGTTATATTTATTTTTCTTTACTTTAATTTATATATATAATTACAAAAAAGGGTTAGTTAATACGTATTAAATGGGATCGGATTTTTCCCTGTATTACCCGATTATTAGCTTTTTTTTTTACGATCCATAAAAAATTTTTTATCCAAAGTTTCGGGTTTAGGATTACGAACGTTAATTTAGGTTATTTTTCGAACGTTATAATAAATAAGTTAAATAAATACAAAAAATAATATGTAAGTTTTATATCTTAAGAGGTAATATTGCCGTAAATAAATATATCGTAAGGTATTGCGGGAAATTGCTTTTTAATATTATAATCCTTAATAAAGCCGATGATACGGGCTTCAAGGTTTGGGTTTTGGCTTTTTACGGGTTATTTTTAATATAAATAGGCCATTATTTAAATAAAGGCAAAGGTTTTGTTAACGTTTTATAAGCGAAAGAAAAAAAAATCGATAGGAAAAGTAATAATTTGTTAAATTTAACTTAACGTTTAATTGTTTTTTTTGTCGATAAGCTTAAAAATATTTATAATTTTCCGTATTATGTATTTTTCGATAACTTTTTTTTTCGTTATATTTGTTTTTGTAACTGCGTAAAAAGGGTTTAGTAGTAACGGGTACCGCCCGAAAAAACTGCGGAATAACAAAGTAATTCGTTAATTTAAAAAAGGTTAAAGGCGTTACGTTATTTTTTAATTAAGCGATGGAATTTTTAACGTTTAATAATAAGGTAAATTAAGTTGTTTGGGCTGATAATTCGATCGTTTTATTTTTTAGTATTAGGTGGACGGTAAAGGAACGGATTTTATTAGTTCGAAAAAAGCTAAAGGAAGGGAGCAAATATAAGAACGCTGTCCGTAATTTTTTCGGAGATTAAGCGGAAAAAACGGTTATGATATTTCGAGTTGCTTATAAATACAACCTTAATATAAATAGCGTTAATTTCGGTAATTAACGAAAGTTTAAATTTAAATAGGATTATAGATTTCGGCGTAACGTAACGTAGGTTTTTATATATAACTTTCTGTTTTACGGTATCGTTATTAACTGCTTCCTTTTGCAAAAATAAGATAAATTTATATGGAAATCATATAAAAACGTAACTGTTTTCCGTAGAGTATTGGTTACTAAAAGTATTCGATATTTCGGGTTATTTTTTAACGGGCGAAGGAAAGTTTTACGGAATTCTTTTCGTGTTAATAATATAGAAATCTTTATTAATTTGCATTACAGAATCTTAAAAAAGTCCGTTTCGAAGTATTAAACTTGTTTAGGGTATTTTTATCGCGGTACGCGGCGAGTAAAGCTTTAAATTATAGGTGATAGTGCTGTAAATCGGCAGCTAACCCGATGGATAACGTTTCGTTGTACCGAATGTAATATCGCAATTTATAATAATGACCGGTATTAATATATGTATTATAATGCAAAATAGGTATGGCTAAAGGTAGCTTTTCCTGCGAAAATTAATTGGGTGATATAGGCGAATAAAAATTAAGCCTTACCCACCTTTAGAAAAATTGTTGTAATTAACGCCTTGTCGCCCCTAAGCAGATATCCGGGCTGACCGTAAACGCCATATTTCTATTTTTTCGTTTAAACCTTTTTATAACACTTACCTTCAGGCTTTATTAACTATAATTACTTACCACCACTTTCTTTTTTAATTATAAAAACCTTTACCTTTTTTATAATAAACGTTTCTGCTTTTTAAAAACGTATATTTTTAGTTTTCCGGCGTTTACTAAAAACGTAATTCGTTTCGCAAAATTAATCGTTTTTCTACTAAAAAACATAATTTCGTATAAAAATATTAAATTACATTTTATTAAAAATTTAACCGATTTAACCATCTTTGTTGGCAAGTTATACTAATAATTTCTAATTTTCCTTTACATGTAACATCCCCGTTATATCGTTTTAATACTATTTTTAAAAATTTTCGCAAGTAAGGACATAACGGAAGTAATAAAAAAAAGTTAATATAAACATAACTAAAACTTTTAACTTTAAAAAAACGCGATTAAAATTAAATAAAATAAGTCCCGCTCTTACGAATCCGAATTTAATATTATCGGTTATTATAACAACTTTAAACGCGTCGCAAAAACCGGCAATAAAATTTTCCTTAATAATATAAATAACGTAACGTTACGTAAAACATTCGATACATAACGAATAAACGCGTTTTAATATAGAAAAACAAGATACGTTAAAAAGTTAAAGCCGATAAAAAAAATAAGCAAATATATAAAATATATTAATATTATTAATTTTGCAGTAATTTTTAAATTCGATCGAATAATAACTTTTATAATTATTAAAATAAAAAAACGTTTTGAAATTTTAATATGCGTTTTAATATATTTATTAAAATATTTAATTTATTATAAACCTAATTTATTTATTATTTAGTTATTTTCGCTTATAATCATTTTTTAATTAGGTAAACGTAAGTTATCGGCGAACTAGCAAAAAAAAAAATTTTTTTTC
The DNA here is from genome assembly GCA_004155055.1 of Monosporascus sp. CRB-8-3. NCBI lineage: Eukaryota > Fungi > Ascomycota > Sordariomycetes > Xylariales > Monosporascus > Monosporascus sp. CRB-8-3. Next base: position 53,505 of record QJNZ01000005.1, read on the forward strand.
TAGCAAAAATAAATAATAAAAATAAAACTCAGCTTTAAAAACTAATAGCTTATATTATTATAAATCATTCTCTATTCCTTTATTACCTTTATTTAAATATTTTACGTTTTTCGGTATTTATAATTACTAGATTTATTAATAAAAAAAATTTATTAAGATTTTTATTTCGTTAAAGTTGTAAATATCTTTTTCAGTAATACCGTATTTCGTAATTATAACCCGAATAAACTTAAATTATTTTCAAAATATTTTTAAATTTTAGTTTAAAAACTTTTAATAATTTATTTGTCGATTTAAACGCGTTTTAATTTTTTTTTTACCGTTTAATAAAATTAAACGTTTAATTAGTCTTAATACGTATCGTAACGCGTTAAGCAAATAGTAAATTCGCTATATTTTCACTATATTAAAGCCGGATAAAAAACCTTCGCGTTTTTAAATTAAGAATTTATTCGACAATCGAATTCTTTTCGGTCGGCGATAATTTTCGTAAATTAACAACAATATCAGCTCGGTAAGCTTTATCGTTATATTAGTTTTTTAAGGTAAATTCGGGAACGTTATATATTATATAAAGCCGTTTATAACTAAATTTTAATTTTTTTTTTCATCCCAAACCACTAAATTTATTTTCGCTTTTTGATAAGCCGTTTTATATTATTAATATTAAAAAATAAACGATTAATGTTACGTGATTAAAATGGTGTAAAAAAGCAACGACTTACTTATATAATACGTTATAATATTTTATTTTATATTTATATAATATTTTTTAAAAAGATATGTAACCGTATAACTTAATTAAATAAATTAATTAATTATAATATCTTAGTTATTAAGTTTTAATACATTCTAACTTTTTCGCTAAAGTTTTACTTTATGATAATTTTAACCTGCTTAGTTATGCGTTTTTCGACAACTATTTTTAACGGAATTTTAAACGGTTTTCTTAATTTAATACAGCCGAATAAATTATCTTTCGTAATTTTCCAACTTATATCGATTTAAAAGTAAAATTTCCAAATTTTTAAACTTTTTATTATTTGTATTTACCTTTTTTAATAATTCCTTTATACGGTTATTATTTTCCGCTATAAAGTCGTTTAACTTTTAATTATTTTTATTTTTATAAATTAAATTATATTCGAAAATTAATAATAAAATTTAATCTTTTTAAGAAACGTTAAATAAATTAACGGAAAAGTGGATATTTTTCAACGATTACTAGGTATATTTTAGCTATTTTAATTATATAATTAGTAAAAAGTTATAAAGTAATTATTTTATATAAACTTAATATTTTTTAAGTTATTATCTATCTTTTAAAAGATTTCCCTTATAAAACCAGCTATAACATATAAGGTTTATTAAGGTCGAAACTTATTAGCATTATATAAATAAACCTCTCAGCCAATATTAATCGAAAAATTACGTATTTACGAGAATTTAATAATTTTATATATATTTAATCTTTTCTAGTTTTGAAAAAGTATAAAGGCTAAAAATATGTTTAAAAATAATTACGTTAAGAATAAACTCGTTAACCTTTGAAAATCTTTTTCTAATATATATAAGCATTTTTTTTAAAAATTAAAAATTCATTATTTCGAAATACCGTTTACTTATATATAATTATTTTAGACCGTATTTTAAGTTAAAAAGAGACCTTAACTGTTTTAAATACGAATAAAAAATAAATAATCGTAAGGGTAATGTAACTTTGATTCTATAAGAATATATATCAGAAATATATCGGTATTAAACGGAAATTTCGTAAAAGGAGAAAGAATAATCCGTTCGAGTAATTGTAACCGAAAATTACTAGAATATATATTAATAAAAATAATATTTTATGTTTTAATATATTTTGCGTAATTATAAGTATTAAAATAATGTTATTACGAATTATAATACTATAATACTTATAACCAATAATCGGAAATATACTTAAACAGGTAGAAGTTTTATAATATAACAGAATACTAAATTTAAATACGAAATTAATATCAATATTATAAAACTAATATATATCTTTAATAAAACTAAAAAAGTCTTAATAGAAATAGTAATTATTTAATTAAAGAAATAATAGTAAATTGGAGCTTAATATATTAAAAAATGTTAAAACTTAAACGTTTTAATGAGAAAATAAAATTAAAAATATAATTAAAAATATAATTATAAAGAATAAATTTTATATACGATGTTCTCCTTAAAGACGTAACTGTGTAACTAAATTAACTAAATTAATAGATTATATTATCTCGATTATTAGGTTTTATCGCAATCTAACTTTCTTACAGATTACCTAATCCTGCTTTTATTAACGATAATTCTTAACGGAATTCTAGACGATTTTTATAATCCGGAATAACCGGATAAATTATCGTTTATAATTTTCCTTATATCGAATTAACAATTAAATTTAGAAATCTTTAAACCTTTTACGGTTTATCTTTAATTTTTTTATTAATTTCTTCATACGGTCGATATTTTCCCCTATAAAATTATTTTACTTTGAATTATTTTTATTTTTATAGATTAAATCGTAACCGAAAATTAAAAGTAAAATCTAACATTTTTAAGAACTATCGGTTAAATTATCGGAAATCTTAATATTTATTTTTTATTTTAAAACTTTATAAAATTTACGAATTTTTAATAAAATATTTTCTATGAAGATTTTATAGTTACGGAATACGGGTATTTTATAATAAGAATTAGTCGGTATATTTTAATAATTTTAATTAATAGGATTTTAAAAACTCGTAAAATAGATCGGGGTTAATGATAATTCATCTAGAGTGTTTAGCCTTTTTTTCTAGTTAATATTTAATATTTTTAGTTATAGAAGTAATAAAGGGTTGTAAAGTTATTTTATACGGACTTAAGGTTTATAGCGAAAAGCTTAATATCTTTTTAGATATTACTTTTTAAAAAGTTTCCTTTACCGAACCGTATAGTTAAAAGGTATAAGGTTTATTAAAGTCGAAGTTTATTAGTATTACGTAATCGGTTTCGGAATAAGGTTTTTCGTAATTAAGGCGTATAATTTATTATAATTTGTCGGCAGATATAAAAATTTATTATTAAACCGTTAAAAGAATTAAAAGAGCTTTAATTTGTAGCTCTAGAATTATAAGAACAAAGGAGCTAAAGGTTATATTTAGCTGTTTTAACCCTCTTAGTTGGAAATAAGGAACTTAGAATTAAAATATAGAATTACAGCCTTAAAAATATAATATAACTTGCCGACATAAAAGCATTTTTTAGTTTTATATATTAATATCTTAATTTATTTATTTTGTATTATATTTAAGGTACCGTTCGTTTTGGTACAGAATGTTAGGACCGTAGGTTCGGCGTAAGGGCGTTTAAAAGCTGATTTATCGTAAAGAATCGGTTCGGCCTTAGAAAAAAAGGTTTAAAAGTTTTTTTAATCGCTTCGGTTTAAGAAAGAAGTATTTATATACGTAATGGCCGTTGTCGTTTAGAAGCAGAGGTTCGTTAACGTGGTGATATTCGAAAGGATTCGAAAGAATGACTTTCGAGAAAGAATCTTAGAAAGGATTAAAGAGAGCTAAGATGGTAATTGGAAAAGGAATAGCGTTTGGAAAAGACGTAAGTTAGCCGGAGGGCTTTAATATAGAACAATTAATAAAGGCGTTCGTTAAGTTATCGAGTAAGGGTAATGCCGGGAAAAAGAAGGATATATACCTAGATTAAAAGTATTTCGATTTTTAGTTAAGGAAAAAGAATTATTATTAAAGTAGTAATAATTACGAAATATAAAAAACGGCTATTTACGTAATTTTAACAACGATTAAATATTATAATAATAATTCGGCGAAATTTATTTATATTAATAAAACTAAATTAACTACTACAATTATTATTAACGTTAAGGAAGTTTTTATAGCTATAGTTCTTAGACTTATAAAGGGAACGGAAATAATTAAAGTATTAAAACGTTTATATAACGTAAAAGGAATTAATTAAAAAATAGACTTTTAGGCTTAGATTTAATTAGTTAAATAAGATAAAAAATAGTCGGCGTTAACCTATATAGTCGACTTTAAAAATTTGGTATAGTAGTTTAACGAAGTTAATATACCAGTTAATGTTAAATAATAAGTTACTATATTTATTTATTCGATTCGGGATAGAGACTATAACGGCGATATTTATAAAGGCTAAATAAATGGAGTTTTTTATTAGTATTTAATTATAACGATAAATTAAATATATAACGACTTTGTCGTCGAATTTCGAAAAAAGAATTTAAAAAAAGAAAGTAGTTATAGGTATAATAGGAATTATAACGCGAGGTAAAACTGATAAAATAAGCTTTATAGAATAAGGAAGGTTAGTTATTTTATCCTATTTATAGCAAATAGGGTTATATAGTAAAGGATTGTCCGAAACGGAGAAATGATAATTAACGGTTAAAGGAAAAATATAAGGTTAGTTTTATTCCGGGAAGGCTGGAGGATTTATATAAGACGGATAGAAAAACTTTTTAATAGCTTTTAAGGCGACGGTAAAGTCTGGATAGTTTTATACCAACTTTAAGACTATAAGAACGTATCGGCAAATATATTACTTTATTATTAAAACGTTAAAAAATTAAAAGGGCTTTAATTTATGGCCCTAGAATTACAAGGATAAAGAAGTTAAAAGTTATATCTAGCTATTTCTCCCCTCTTAGTTAAAAATAAGAAATCTAGAATTAAAACATAGAATTACAGCCTTAAAAATATAACATAATTTGCCGATATAATTATAAAAATATTAGGTAAAATATTTATCGTATTAACTCTTACTATAATTATTATATATTTTTAATTTAGCCTAGATAATACGGCTTAAATATAACAATCTTATATAAAGCATATTATATAAAACCTATTAAATCGATAAATTAAAAGGTATAAGATTTAATAAAGTCGAAGCTTATAGGTATTACGTAAGTAAATTTCTTCGCCGATATTAATTAAAAAATTACATATTTACGAGGGTTTAATAATTAATTTCGAAATAAGATTTTTCGGAATTAAAGCGTATAATTTATTATAACCGTAAAAACTATAATAATTACCGTAATCGAGAATATTAAATAACATATTTATCGTATTGATTATTATTGTAATTATTTCGTATTTTTAGTTTAATTTAAATAATATACCTTAAACTAAATAACGGTATATATAATAAAAAATAATTCGCAAATAATTTAAGATTATTCGAATAATAATTATAAATTACTATATTATATATATTAATAATAGTTTTTTACTATAAAATTTTATGAAGGTTTTTATAATAATTAATATACATATTATTAATATTTAAAAATGTAAAAAATACAAATAATCTTATTAAGAAGTTTAAGAATAATATATATAAATATAAATTATTAATTTAAAAAAACAAATTTTTTCGTTAGTTTACTAATAACTTATAGTTAGTTAATTAAATCATTATTAAAAACGAAAATAATTACATAAAAAAAATTAATTATTTAAATAAATATATTAAAATAAAAATCAAAATTTCGACAAAACTTTTTATATTTAATAATTAGAAAAGTTTTTATTTAACTCTTTTATATTAATTTTAACTTTTTAATTATATATTTATATATATATATAAGGTAAAGTACTATTAAAGTATCTAGCTATATATATATATACAGCTGATCCGTTTATTATATATATATATACAAATGGTTTTGTACAAACGTAACCGGAAAGCATTTCCGAAAAAACCGTACCCCTTAGTAAGCTGGATAAAAAACGCAATACGGGTTATATAACACGGTAACAAGCAATTAATAAGTACACGATTGATTGGTTGGTTGGCTCTTAACCGTTCCAGTCGTCGCCGACACGGTGGCAGAGCTGAAGCTCCAATTAGTCTAGCTTCTCTAGGTTAGCGCTACCTAAAGGAACGGGCGCCTAAGCTGGATTCGAACCAGCTGTTTTTTACAGTTAATCGGAACAGGGTGCCTAAGCCTGTTGCAATTAAAAGAGATACCCAGGTTCGCAACTACTAAGCTATCAGGCCTATATTTAAATTTATTATTTATATACGAGACTTTTTAAAAACATTATTAAAATATATTACAGTTATTATCTACCGTTTAAAAGATTCCCCTTATCGAATTAACTAAATGATATAAGGTTTATCTTACTTAATTAAAATCAGGCCTTATTTATAAGGTTATAGTTACGCCTACGGCGTAATTATAGTTAAAGCTTGTATTTTAAGTACCGATCTATAAAAGACTTACAAAAATACCTAATTCTTAAAAATAGGGCCTAATAATAAATTATCATTTTTTGGTTTCGTTTAGTACGTTTTTATTTACCTTATTAAAATCAGGTCCTATTTTTGAGGTTATAACTGCGCCTGCGGTACAGCCGTAGCTAGGGCTTTCTATTAAAAAGTAGCTGTAAGGGTTTAATGTACCAGCTAAACCCTTTTAAAAAAAAGACCTATAAAAATAACAAAACTTTAAAAATAGGGCTTGATAAAAAGTTGTGATTTTTTCGCTCCGTTTGCTGCGTTTTTATATAAATTCGAGAAAATCTTTAATAATAACTTTTGTAATATATACTAGTTACAAAGTCCTTAACGTTATAACTTATATAATTTAACGCAAAATTAAAATCTTTATCTTTTAATATAAGCTTGATTTTAATTAAGACTAAACCTAGATTGTTATAGAGAGAAAATAGCTTAAAATCCCGATTGTTGCATGTTATAACTCTTTACCCCCCCTGGGTTAGCATAATAACAACATAAACCTATAAGCTAAAATAATGATATACAGGGCTTAAGATTGCCTGTAATAAGCCCCGATATATATTTTTATCCTAATTAGCCAAGTATGCATAATGTATTAAAAGGTCTGGGGTGGATATTCCAGTCCTTTAAGTACTTAATTATTTAAAGTTAAACGTTTATTTTTATCCGATAGCTTTACCGGTTTCTTGCTAATACAAACGTTATAAATCTATACGCCGATATTATATATACGGCCGACAACTTTACGGAAACTTTGCGCCGTTGGTTTGTTCGCTTTGTATTAAGTGTTATACTTAGCAGGCAGGGCCGTATTTTATAGAAGGAATAGGTAAATACGGTATATAATTTAGTTTTCGGAGAACTTAATATCTTTTTCGTCGTTAAAACAAGCTTTAAAAAATCCTTAATTATTTAAGGTTTTTTTTTAATAACCGACTTAATTATTATCCAAATCGTACCTTTAATTAAGTTAACTAAAAAATAACAAACTTTTGCGTTAATAATATTATATTCTGCTTTTATCCTAATATTTACAAATACGAAAAAACTTAATCCGGAAATATACGAATATATAACTGTTAAATAGCATAACTATATTATTTTTAATCCTAAATAAATATCGAACGATTAGTTTTAATTTGTTATATTAAATTTTATTTTCGAACGGCGGTATAATTTGGTTATAATTGACGAAGTACATTTATTATCGAAATAAAAAGATTTCCGGCTTAAATATGTTAATATCCGCAACTTACGTTTTATTTTCCCTGCTTATATATATTAGTTTATATGTATAGTAACTGCTAATAACGTTATAAAGAAAAAAATTGCGAAATATAGTAGCTTTTGTCAAGTCGGCGATCCTATTAAATATGGTTATAAGATAAAAATCCGGCATTTTAATATTAATCGGCCCGAAATCGATATTACTATCTTCCCTATATTTAAAGGTTAACGTTCGAATTAAACGTATTTAAATTTTTTAATAACAAATATTTCCGAATTACCAAGTAATAACCCCAGGACCTAATTTAATAATTTACGTACTATTATTAAGATTATTATTTATGTTAATAACAAGGCGAAAATTATAAATATCCGCAACCACTTAACTAAAACGCTGGCGAACTGGGAGTATTCGCCGAAAATTATAAAAACGGTTATTAAGTTTTATAACTTTAAAATGCCTTACGGTAACCAAGCTTATATATACGACAAATTAAAAGAGCTTAATAGTTTTATCCGTATAATTATATTTATTATCGCTTTTAAATTAGGCATAGATATCCCGGATATTAATCAAGTAATATAATAAAAAATACCGAAAAGCTTTTCGATAAAGGATTTATAATAATGATTTAATTAAGCGGTTCGTAACTATAAACGACTAAATATAATTAACTATGGATAAACTATACTATTTACACCTTATTAGGCGTTCGATAAATGTAAAACCGAGTTATTTACTGCAAAAAAGGCTAAAATAACAAAGAAAACTTAAACCCGGCAAACCAAAAACCATATTACTTATAAGAATATAAAGGTCGTAATAAAAATCGAAATAGCAGATACGGATAATAAGGAAGATAATACGTAATCTATCGTAAATAATCCCGATTAAAACAAAATAATTATTAAATCTTAATTTTATTTTTCGATTAATCCAGATATTATTTTTGTTACCCGTAAACTTCCGAAATAAACTAATATTAATTTGCGGAACCGGACAAAAATAAAACCTCGATAACAAACGTTATATAACGGCAAATATATACGTAAGGCGATTTTGATATATTTAAAAAAAAACGAAATTATTATGTTAAAAAAGGATCTTAATAACTTTATACCGATTAGGCCTTATTATAACTTATATACGCCTAATTTTATTTATATACCCGAACTTTTAAATTTAAAAATACCTGCATAAAAATAACTAAAAGCCGGTTTATTAAAAACGGTTACTTAAGAAATAATAAAATCCTGGTATAAATAATAGGTAAACGAATTGTTTTTTACGCGGTTATTTCCGTTTAATAATAAAAAAGTAAAATAAATATTTATTCCTATTAAACTTAAACGGTCCTTACTTAATACGTTCTTAAAAAAATCGAACGAAATTTAAAGTTTTTATTTAGTTTAAAACGTAATCGAATTAATTAAGGCAATTCCCGGACTTAATAAATAATAATATTAGGATATTTTAAAAAATCGCCTTTTATCTACGTTACGTTTAATTTACAAAAAAACCGTATTTATTATTTTACGGAAAATACGGGAAACTTTTCGTAAACGATATAATTCGCTTAATCGAAAATAAAGGCGCCATATTTTTATACCCCGGACCGATCCATATAAATTACGGATTATTACCGTATTATAAATTTAACAAACCTTAAAAAAAATCGTAAAACCACCATAAATTACGCCGGGTTCTAATTAAAACATATTATATACAACCGCCCGGTTTAAATTAATAACTAATAATTTAATAGTAAACCCAATAATTTAAATATTAATCCGGTACGCAATTTATACGTTTTCGCAACTTAAAATCGTAACCCCGGTTATAACAACACCTATAGCTATACGCGTAACTTACGGCATATTAAACGATCCTAATTAAAAACCTACTTTATCCCCATTATTTATAACGTCAATACGGAACCTATTATTCCCCAATACTTCTAATCCGCCAGCCCCACCTTCGTTACTATATTTATATTTGTATAATTCGTTTACTTTTATATCGTTACCGGAGTCGCCGGGGTTACCAAAATATAATAATACGTAACCTAACGCTTTAAATAATATATCGGAAACTAGATCCAAGGTAACAATCCTTATCGGGGTTAGGGAGTTACGCGTTAAAAGCAAACGGTATTTGTCCGATAATAGCAACAGTGGCAGGTTAAAGACTAATCGCGATATTAGGTTAAAAAGCAGAAAACAAGGCTTGGACAGCCCTAATTAAAACGCATAGCAAAAAATACGTTCGGTTTCGACATAGCGTCACGGTTTTAAGGCGCGATAAATATGTATATCTATGTAATATTAATTAAAACCATTAAATAACATTATTTATTTACTATATTCGTTATTTTCGTTAATTCTTAATACGTTAGGTTATATATAAATATTAATTTTTCCTAATTCGGATTAACTATATACTATAGCAGATATATAATAAACCCTTTAAATTAAAAAAATTAACAAATATATATATTACGCGTTTTAAACTAGAATTTATCATAACTATTAGCAAATATTCCCTTTTAATTTACAATCCTCGAATTATAATGCCGAACTAAAATTTTTTAAATCTTATTTTCCGGTCCTTTTTTTTAAACTTGTTATATTAATTCTTAAAATATTTTTATCCCTTTTAACCTTTAAAGTACCTTAATTTAAATCGATTAGTTAATATAAGAAATCGATTATGCGGGTAAATAAATAATATAAATAATTTTTCGCCAATATTAAAAAAGCCATTTATTCGTTACGTATATAATTATTCCGGCATCCGTTTTTTTTTAGGTATTAACTCGAAATATTTAAAATCCCGATTTTATAACGAATTTTAATTAAAACCCCGTTACGTTTTTTCCGGTAATTTAAGGCTTACCGGTATTTCGGGTTACGGTTTTTAAAATTTCGTTATCCGAGATAAATAACGTATAAAGGTACGAACTTCCTTTTTTTTAATACCGCCCTTTTGCTTTATCGGTATAACTAAGATCCCGGGTAAAAATTAGAAATTTTTTGCTTTAAAATCCCATATCCGTATAGTAATAATAAGATATTCAGGGTAATTATTAAAATTCTCAGAACTAATACCGAATATATTACGGTATTTTCGAATCCAATTTTTATATATAATTATTTAATCGTTAATTAAGTAATTATAATTACGGACTTTCCTTTTGCTTAATATTATAAAAATAACGTTTATATAATATATATTATACGATATATTACGGTTTTATATTTTTAATCGGGATTACGAAATTACTATATTCTTAATATTATCTATATTATATAAATTGTTATTATATATAAATATTCGAAAACGTTAAACGGCCCGAATTGCACTGGTTTTTAAAAAATAAACGCCGGTTAAATCTATAATATAAAGGATATCTGTTTCGCGGTTCTAAAGACCTATTATCCAGTAATTTATATTCCTAATATCGTCGACTTCATTATTATATTCTGGTATAATAAAGAAAACGAATAAAGTTTTATACCATTTTGCTATTTTTTCTAAGTCTAGTAAAAACGGATATTAAAAACCGTTATTATATATAAATACGTTTTTTATTAACGTTTCGTAAATTATATATATATAACCGAGGTTCCCGAATATTTATTAAAATGCAACTCCGATATTATCGTTAATAAAATATACGTTAAGATATATATAACGGTAAACAGATTACGTTTTCCAGTATAACTTAATAAATTCCGTTTTATTAAAACCTTATAATATTATAACTTTATTAAATAATTTTATAACAGTAATTAAAAATAATTTTTTAATCGGTATAAAATTTAAAAAAACGGTATATATAACTAAGGTTAACCTAAGGAAATTAATATTATAGTTAATATAAATCGTATCGAAAACTAACTTAATAACATTTATATTTTTATATATACTTTAATTTTTTATTATATAGCTATATAAATTACGGACGCAATCGTTATATTTCACCTTATTAAATAGTAATAATATTATTATAATAACTGCTTAATATTAAGTATTATATAAAAAGTATTAATATATAAAAAACTTAAGGGTAATATATGTTTACCGGTTTTATTTTAAACTAATTAAAATTAAAAATAGGAATATAAAATATAAGATATATAAAATAGAGTAAAATTCGTATACTAGGTAATATCCGGGTATATTGTTAGTAGTAATATAAAATATAAAGGGATTTATGGTATATAAATAAACTTTACGGATAATTAATAAGTTATAAAAAAGTCCGAAGGTAATATATATAATCAGGATTAAAATGTATACGAACTTTAAAATTATGTAATTATAGGTATATAAATAACTAAGTTTATATAAGTTATTAAATATTAACTTAAAAGCTAATAATACTTTTTCTTATAATAAAGTAATAACATATAAAACAGGAATTAATAACCGTATATAAATTATACAATACTTTTTTCTTTATTATAATTTGCTTAATACAATTTATAGAATTCCTTTAGTTAAATGTATATTAAATAAAACTATTATAGTTATTTAATAATTATTATTACTTACTTTATTACCACTTACTTTATAACTACTTTATATACCTTTTTATATCTTATTATACTATAATACCTAAATTTAACTTACTTATAATATAATAATTATTATTAATCCGCTTTCTTTTTATTTAATATTTAAAATCCTTATTATAATATATACCTTTATATACCTATTATAATACGGGATATAAATAACCTTACCGATATACTTAATAATATATTAAATATAGTTATTAATAATACCTTAAATAATAAACGCCAAATAAACCCGGTAAACTTTAAACCCTCGGCTAAACAGAAAAAGATAATTAAATTTATTAATAATACCCCTTAAAAATAACCTTACGGACAAGTAATAATAACCCGATTTTATAAATAGCCGGAACTATTATTAGAATAACCTTAAAAACAAATAATAAAAACCCGATCTTAGAAATAACTATAATTATTACCAAAATAACCTTAAAAACCGGTAACAAGAACCCGATCTAAAAAATAATAAAAGCTATTACCAAAACCCACGTCATAACGTACTTTACGGTTTCGTTTTAATTAAAACGTTTTCGTATTACTTACATAATATTCGATTATCCTAAAATATAAAATATTCCTTACGGAAAATACATATTATATATAACCAATTCTAAATACCAGATATATATTATAAAATTATATTAATATAAGGAAAAAGTAAAAAATTATAAATACTTTATATTTTAATATTAATAAAAATACATATTAATTAAAAATATCCTATAATCAATTAAAATTTACAAACTTAACGGTATTACGAAAAGCTTATATTAAAAATAAAACTTTTTATTATATAAAAATACGGTATTTATATAAGTATTAAATATTAACAATATAATTCGAAATATTTTAAATAATAACAACCGGCAAAATAAAATTTACGTTATAACGGATTATACCGGCTTTATAAGTTATTAAATTATTAAACTAATTACGAACTTTCAATTAATTACGGTTTTCGCAATTTAACGAAAAAGATATATAAACCAAATACCTTATAAATAATACAAGAAAAAATTTATAATTTTATAAACCGGGCTAATTAACCAGAAAGTACATATTATATAACCGTTTTATAAATATTATAATTTGTAGGGTTATATAGGTAATAAATATACAAACTATACATAAGAACATAGCAAAAAATATTTACACGTAATCCCTAAATATTCGGCATTATTATAAAATCCGAATAAAAATTTCTAAAAAAACTTAAACGCAGATATTACGTTTAAAACGAACAAAATCTTAAGTTCTAAAAATATAAAAAAAGTTATTAATATATAAGTTACGATAACACGTAAAAAGGGGTAAAACAAGATAAAAAAATCTCAGCAAATACGTAAAAACGCTAGTTAATAAGTTAGTTATAAATAAAATATATAAGTTAATACGAAATTACGCAATATATTTAACTATCGGCAATAAGATATTATTAATATATTAATTTATTTTAATATAAAAAACTTATATAATATTATTATAAACAGAACATATAAATAAAATATAGCTAATTAAAATTACGTAATATACCTAGTTATATTATTATTAAAAATATAGCAAAATCCCCGTATCAATTTTAACAAAACACAAAAATAATAAGGAGATAAAAAGTTATAATAACAGTTCGTTTTCGTTTAACAAATTCTTATTTTATTTATCCGATAATAATATAGTTAATAACGGATTATCTTAATTAGGACCATCTACCGAATTATCCATAATCTGTATTATAAAATTATAACCTTTTTCCGTATGCAAAATATTACGGATATTTAAAACTAAATTATCTTTAATAAATTCGATATTAAAAACTTTTCGGGCAACTACATTAAAGTTATTTATAAATTATTTTTTATTTTTTATTATATCCAACTAATTAAGCTTATTTTCGTTATTAGTAATAGGTATAATATCGTTAAAATTAATTAACTTAATTTCCATAATTTTATGGCCCGTAGTTAAAATATTTTTAAAATCCCAGTTATTTTTTTTAATCCGAGACGGATATCTTTTAATAAGTTAAAAATTACAAAATAAAAAATAGGCGTATTTAAAAATTTCGTTACGAAAATCCCGAATAACGTAACGTTTATTTCGTATAAAAACATAAAGGAAATAAAATTCGCGTTATAAAAAAATACGGTACTTAATTAAAAACAAATCTTGGAAAAAAACGGTATCGACATTATCCGTACTATTTTTCGAATAACGGAAATTGTTAATAAATTACAAATTATAATATTTGCCTTTTCGATTAAATACTTTTTACGTTTTTTCCCTGGATTTTATAAAAACCAGATTTAACGTTAAAATCGAATTAATAAATATTTAATTTAATACTGCAAAACGTAATATCTAATCGAAATAAAACATTTTTTTGCCATAATTACTTTAACCAGCCCTATAAAAAAAATTAATAATATCGGTATCAACCGTTTAATATAACCAATATCGCTATAACGTATAATATACGAAAAATATAAATAAACTTAGGTTTTTTAAAAAAAAACAATAATAACTTCAAAATTCTTTATCGATAAAAACGATATTATTTAATAATTAACTATTATCTATAATAAAATTAAGGAAATTATCGCTTTATAAAATATTATTTGCGCTAAAGATATTTCTAAGGCTATAATTACCTAATAAAAAAACTTCCTTTAATAAACTTTAATCAAAACCGCGCTGCCTATAAAATAATATAAATAAATTATATTCTTAAATTAAAAAATAAAATATTTACAAATTATCTACTAGGTTATTTTCGTTACTAAGTAACGTACTATTAATAAATAACAATAAAAAATCTTCATCGGATAAACCCCTATCTATTAACCCGTCCTAATTAAAACCCCGTAATTCCTCCCTTATCCATCCAACGTAACTAAGATATTTAAAAACTATATTATACGCAATAATCTTAAACTCGGCGGTAATTAACCGGGAATATATATACTCCATAAATTCGGTAAATTACGTTTCCGAAAAAAAATTTTCGATCGAAATATTATTAATAACTCCGTATATATTAAACGTTTCCTTTATAAATAATTCGTATCGGACGCGTAATTCCTACAAAAATAACACGAATATACGAACGTTATACATATAAAAAATAAAAAGCTTAAATAAATAAAATTTCGGCAATTTTTAATATAATTACGTTATCTTATTTAAAAACTAACGGTTTATTTTTAAAATCGCTTACGTTATATATATTCCGTTTATATTATCAAGCCAATAAGTACATATAAATATAAATAAGAAATTTATCTATATATAAAACAAAACAAAAACGGAAAAAAACTACCGTTTCCTATTATATAAATCGGCAACTTCAGCTTAATTAACCTGTATTTTCCGGATATAACTAATTATTTTCTAATTTCCATAAATAAAATAAAAACGTTTCGAAAACCGATAAAATTTTTTTTTTTTAAATCCGTATATTACTTAAAAAATTTTTCGATATACGTTATAGGTACCGTCGATAATACCTTCGTTTTTATTAACTATACTTAGCGAAATCGAACGGCGTTTATTATATAATATACGCTTTAATTTAAAAAAACCGGAAAACTTTTGTTTATTACGTTTATAAAACGTATTAACCGAAACAAAAAAAAAAGTCCGGATAATATTAATTACGAATTAATAGGAAATATTAAATAATATTAAATATTATCATAACGTTTCGTAAAATTATTTTATTTTGTAATATTAATTAAGACGGAATATAAATTATTTTAATTTTCTTTTAAAAATCTGGTTATAATAACGGATAAAAACGGTAATAAAATTTTATATAATAAAACCGTATCGAAATATTATATTACGAACATAATTCTAAATATTAAAATTATCGTATTAAAATACGATATTATTTTATTATATTTAACTAAAAAATAAAACCTATCCTAATTAATATTATATTATTATAAAAAATATAATACGGTTACTTTAATTTTCTTTAATAACCGGTTTATATTTTTATTTAACGTAATATAACTTTCATAAATATTTAAACTTTTTAATATCTCGATTTTATCTAGTAATACATTTAAAATTAATAAAAACCTGCTTAATAAATAAAATAAATAATTGCCGTTAATTTTGGAAACGATTTTAATTATAATAACTAAAATTATAAAAAAAAAATACATAAAAATATCCGGATTGTTATTGTTACGAAACCGCTTTATTTTCCGTTTCGTACCATATAACTACTATTTTTTCCTTAAATATATAATTACCTGGTTTAAAAATTTAAATTAATTAAAAATTAACGTTTTTATAAATTATTAACCTTTATTTAAAGTAATATGGATTATGTTAACATTAAGTAATAAATTTTCCGGTAAGTAACGGAATCTAGGCCTTTTTACGAAAATTACAAGTTTCCCGTATAATATATTATAATATTTACGTATAATAAGGTCCTAATTAATAAAAGTTATAAACTTTTACCAACTTTCGTATACTAATAATTTATCGCATATTTTTTTTTTTTTAATACGTTAATTAACCGGTTAATCTAAGTAGTTAAATTAGTAATTCGGTTTATATCGTTATAAAAAACTTAATTACGAATAAAATTTTTAAACGTTATATTAATTTTTTGATATTAATGTTAAAAATTTAATGTACGCGTACGTATATTTTGTTCTAAGGACATAATACGGTAAAACTGGGAGAATTCGGATTTATCGTATTTTAATAACGGTAACAAAGACGTAACGGGTTCGGGTTATAACTATTATATACGTTAGGGTTTAAAAGTGGCAAACGGGTCCTAATTAAGACTAAAATAGTATTAATAATAAGCCATAATCGAAATAACCGTATAAATATATATATAATTATAGGAAACGTTTAGTTATTAAGTTATTACAGATTTTCGTTTTTTAAAAAAAGCAAATATATCAAACGGACCCCTTTTTTGCATAATTATAACTTAGGCCTCGCCGGTTCGTTAAGGGTGTTTGGGATTTAATTGGTTAATTTTTAACGTTATGGAGCGGTACTTGAGTAACTTTGAAGAAGTCAGAAAACGAGCCAGGGAGGCCTAAGCTAGCTAAGGTAAGTTTTTATATAAATTTTTCAAAACTTATATTAGAAACTTTTAAATAAAATAATAATAATAAACAACTAAAAGATAATAATAAATATGGTTGTATTTAGATTTAAAACAGCTTTTTAACTCTATATATAACTTTTAAATCGGGGTTAATTTAGTTACAATATTAAACAATACAGTAAAAATTTCCGATTAATATATACTTTTTAACTAGAACGCCCTTATAGTTGCGATATAATAATTATAATTCGGACGGCTAAAAAAATAGCTAAATAAGTTTTTCTTATATTAAATTACCTTTAAATAATTTATAATAAAATAATATACGCGGTAATTACGTTATTGCAGCAAAAAGGGGTTCCGGTTAATTAAATCCGGAATGTTTTTATAGTTATAACGTAATAACTATAACCCGTATGGCCGAAAAAATTAATATACGGCCTTTTTCCATATAAAACATACTTAAGACGCCCGGTATATAATGATGCGACCGATAATTATGCTGTCGCAGCCCTAAAAGCGTTACGGTCGCCTATTTTCTAGATACAAACTTAGCCGTATTAGCTATATTCTTAATTAAAAAAAATTAAAAAAATTCCTATATATATATTAGCTTATATTCGAGGTATATATAAAGTCCTATACTTATCGGGTTTAAATTGGTTACGTAATAACTTTTTTCTTTATAAATTTTTAAATTTTTAAAAAAAATTAAAGAAAAATTAATAATTTTATTAAGGGCGTAGTAAACGGATTTTTATTTCGCATAATTACAACTTAGGTTTCGCTCATTTAATAAATGAATACATACTTTGATAAGCTAAAAAAGAGTAATACATAAGTTATAAGCGAACGAGGCCTAAGCTAGCTGAGGTAAGGTTTATTAGGGTGGAAGCTTATCGGTATTACGGGATAATCGGCTTCGGGATAAGGCTTTTCGTAATCGAAACGTATAATTTATCGCAACCGTAAAAACTATTAATAATTACCATATTCGAAAATAGTAAATAAATTAATTATTATTTTAATTATTATTATAATCAAGTCGTATTTTCAACTTAGTTCAAATAATACGACTTAAATTTAACAACTTTTTATTAAAATAAATTAGTAATATAAATAAGTTAATAAGTTAATAAGTTAATAAGTTAATAAGATATAACTTAATATATTTATATAAAAACGCGTTTTTTCCGAAAATGAACGTTATCTTTATAAAATAAATTACGTTTTTAATAAATGCCGAAAAACTAAAAAATAGGTTGTCTTTAAAGGAACTCTTATTATAAAAGATGTAAAAGTTTTTTTAATTAACAGCAAAGCTGTAATAACCTATATTCTTAAAAAAAAGGCTGAAAATATTAAATAAAATAAATAAATAGAAAATAAAAGTATAATATTTACGATGAACTTAAATATAACGAGTATATTTATAAGAATGTTATAAAAGCGTACAATAATAAGGAATTTATACAATTTAAATTAATTTATTACTGTTAGAATTCGGTGCGTTAGTATGTAACAGAGTAAGTTAGCCCGTATAACGCTTACCCGAACGCATCGTAAATAAATCTAACGTACTTATTTTTTTAACAAGGTTTTTATACTTAAAACAGATATATTCTAGATATAACTTAATTATATATATATTTTTATATTAATAACCTGTAAATTAATATCGCGAATTCTAATATAATAATGTTTCCTAGTTTTTTTAAAAAAGGAATGTAAGATAGTAAATAGTTGTCGGCTAGAGTAAGGTACTTACCGGTTAGTCTTAGAGCAGATTTTAAGAAGTGAGTATATTAAGTTATTTTTATTTAGCGTTTTTTATTAATTGCTAGATAATGTATTTATATAGGTAAATAGGTTGGCGGTTAGTTAGTAACTAACCGTAATTCCGTAAGTTTTATATTTTTATAATTAATTTCTTTTAAGCTATTAATTTAATATATCGTAATTATAAGTTTAATTACTCTCCCTAGAGAAGACGTGACCGTGGAATAAAATTAAACAAATAGATAGATTATGGTATCGGTTGTTAAGCTTTACTAAGCCCTAACTTTTTTACAGGTAAGTTTTTCCGATATAAAAGAATTAGTATAATCCCAACCGTTTAGACGTTTTATTCCAAGGTGACTTCAGATTGCCTTATTATATAAACTCTTATCGATAATTATTTTTAACCGAATTCTGGACGGTTTTCGTAATCCGGAGCAACCGGATAAATTATCGTTCGTAATTCTCCAGCTTATATCGAATTAAAAATTAAATTTCGAAGTTTTTAAACCTTTTACCGTTTATATCCAGTTTTCCTAGTAGTTCCTTTATACGGTTAATGTTTTTTACCATAAAATCGTTTAACTTTTAATTACTTTTATTTATATAAATTAAATCGTATCCGAAAATTAAAAGTAAAATCCGATTTTTTTAGGAAAAATCGGTTAAATCGATAAAGGTATCGATATTTTTAATTCGTCCTAAAGTTTTATTAAGTTTAAAAACCTTAAAAAAAACTTTTCCGTAAAAACTTTACAATTACGAAATACCGGTATCTTGTAATAGGAATTACCCGACATATTTCAGCTGTTTTAATTAATAGAAATTCGAGAAAATGTTATGGGATCGATTAAGGTTAAAATTATAAAACTGGCAAAGGGTTGTAAAACAGCTATTTCATACGGACTTAAGGTTTATTGCGAAAAGCTTAACATCTCCTGAGTTATTATATTTTAGGAGATTCCCCTTGCCGAACCAGGGCATAAGGTTTATCAGGGTCGAAGCTTATCGGTATTGCGCAATAGTCGGTTTCGGAATAAGGCTTTTTATAACCGAGGTATATAATTTATTATTACCGTAAAAACCATTAATAATTGCCGTATTCGAAAATATTAAGTAAAGTATTTATCGTATTAATTCTCGATGTAATTACTTCGTATCTTTAGCTTAGCTTGGATAATACGGCTTAAACCTAACAACTTTATATAAGTTTAATTACGTATATTTGCTAAGGGTTTTCCGTTTGTAAGTACGTAAATTATATTATATTATAAATAGTTACCGTGGTAATTAATGCTAGCCTTATTAAGTAATTTATTATATTTTACCCGGGTTTTTATTTTGATTTATTTTTTAAATCGATTTTGTTTATTATTTTTTTCGCATTTTTATTTTGGTTTTTTTTTCACTCTTTTTGTGTACGTATTCCGTTTGGTTTCCTTTTTTCCCTTAATTTTTTTTTTTTTTTTTGGTTTAGGTTTTGTATATTTTCCGTTTTATTTCCGTTTATTATGTTTATTTTTTGCGAGTAATTTTACAAAAAGTAGTATTTCGATATTAACGATATGCCGGATATTAGTTATATTACGGGCGGTAATAAGTTATATTATGTTTACGTAATATAGCGTTATTTCGATTACTATATTGTTTACGTTTAAATTTTACGCGTTTTAAATTATATCGGTACCGGTTATTATTATAAGACTTTTCGTAAGATAAATATTTATTTTTAATATTATTAATATTGTCGTTTAAGTTTTATTTAAATTTTAGTTATTTTTAAGAGTGCCGTTTAAATTACCGATTATTTCGCCGTCGAAAATTAGGAGTTAATTGATAAGTTCAAGACGGTTTGTATTATTTGTATTTAGGTTAAATGTGATAATGTATTTGCGATCGGTTGCCGATTTAACGTTTTTCGTAAAGTTAAGTTCGTTTTTAAGGTGGTTATTAACGAGAAAAATTATTTTTTTAGTATTTTAGAAATGGATTTCGGATTGTTCGTTATGGTTATAAAAGTGTAATTTTAACGTTATTTTGTAGGTTTGTAAATTTACGTTATATTTATAAATTACCCGATATTTTTATTATTATTTTACGATTAATTTCTGTTTAGTACAACGGCTAGGTTAATTAACCAATTATTAAACCATGTCGTACTGTTTATATTAGCAGTCGTATTGCGGGAATCTAAGCAACGAAGATAACTTAATTACGTCTGGTAATACCAACGGTGCCTTAGCTAACCAAGTTATATTGCAAGCTGCTGTTATTTAGCTATAGAATAACGAACGTATATATTTTTTATAAAAATCCAGATCTTTTATGGATTTTGTTGTCTTTATACATCTAAAGGTATTAGATCTATATAAATTTATTTAGATCTTATCCGTAAAGAAAATTTAAATTACGTAATTTAACTTATTTAAATCCTGTTTCGGTTTGTTAACACCGTTTTCCGAGGCCTCCCTTCCGTTAAGTCGTAATACGATTTCCCCTTTTTTAAGATTTTTGCCTTAAAAAATTTTTTTTCTCCTAGTAAGTTAATTTTTTATTATAGGTAATTACGTTGCTAATCGTAAACCCCGTAGTTGTTTTAATTAAAAGGAAAACCTTAAATCCCTAACTGTTTATTTTATTAAATTTAGTTTTAAAGTAATACCGTATACACTATATTTTAAAAAAAGAACAAAATGTCAAATAATAAAAGAGATGCGCCGTTACAGCGAATATATTAAACGTCGTTATTGTTATAACGGGTCCGGTATTCCTATTAATTCTTTTCGTCGTATTAACGAAAAGAAGGACCGCCTGAACCGTAAAAAGGCTATGGCGGAACAAACTTTATTACGTTTTTAGCAAAAATTGAAAAAAAAAAACTGTTACGTAAATAACGCAATATTAACGAAACCATTAATCGTCTTCTTTGCCTTTGTCGCCAGAAAAGATTTTTTTACGTTTAAAAGGTAAAAATTGTTAATTACGGGCTTTAGTCCATGGACGAATTGGAAAAATAAGAACAATTAAAAACGAACATATCGCCCTTTGCTCTAGTTCTTATTTTAAATAACTGGTTTATTTTTAAAACGATTAACTGGCTATCCTTTAACAACGTAAATTAGGGCGTTTTTAACCTTAACGGTTCCGGCGTTATTAATAAAAGTTTTTTAACAGGCGTTAGGCGCTAGTAAGGTTTTTTGGTAGTTCCCAGGTATTTTCGGAATCTGGATAATTTTTCCATTTAATGAAGTATTAAATAAATCCTTTTTCTTTCCGTATATTAAGTATCTTTTCAATTTTATATATATTTTTTTTTCCTTTTCTGCCATTACGTTATCTTATACTGTATGCACTTTAATGGCATCCGTTACTAACTTAAATAAAAAAACATCAAAAACTGGATAAAGTTTAATTCTAAGTAATAATTCTAATTAATAATTATTTTGTAAGATCTTTTTAGCGATTTTATATAGGCCAATATATTTAAAATCGAGTTTTTGATTTGGTCGTTTAATTTTAATATTTTTAGTAATTAAATAAACCATCTTCTTTTTCGAAAAAGTTAGTCCTTTTAACCTTTTTTAATTATAGTATTTATTTATTTATTCGCGTACGAATTAAAATTCTATTTTTATTTTTTAGTATAATTACTCAAATTGTTCTAAGATAAAAATCGCTTTAACGTTAATTAATCCTCTTTTTCGTATTTTTTTATAAATTTCTGGCGTAAAACTAAAGTTAGCAATTACTAAAATTATCTTAATATTATAATAGCTAATATTATAAGCTAATTATACAATTAATAATTTTTTAATTTAATTATTCTGCTTATAATTAATATAATATCGTAAATGTATTTCTAACGTCTAGTTAATTCTTTCCGTTTATCTATTTATTTAAATTTAAAAGTGTTTAAAAACTTATAATTTAAGCCGACTTATATTATTAAACCTTGCTAGAATTTTAAAATAAAAATTATATTTTTATCTAAAACAATCTCTGCTAATAATCCGAATATACTATATATATATCGAAAAAAAAAATGTACTATTTATTCGGCGTCTATATTTTCGTTATATAATAAAAAATAAAAAAAATTTATAAATCGATTAACGATTACAAAAATATTGTCGTAATATATATCCGTAATTAAGTTTTTTAATAAAGGGAATTTCGTAATAAAGTTAAATATAACTAAATCCTATAATCACTTAATAATTAATAATAATTATAATTCTCCGTATAATTTATATTATTTAACCTTTACCTTAACGCAAATATTATATTGTTATATAATTTTCTATATAATTAATTTTATTTTAAGAAAATAATATTTTCGTCGTAAACGTTCCAAGGTTTTATAAATTCCTAAATATCCATGTAATTAATGTTTATATATTTTTCGTATTAAATTTTCTTA
The DNA here is from genome assembly GCA_004155055.1 of Monosporascus sp. CRB-8-3. NCBI lineage: Eukaryota > Fungi > Ascomycota > Sordariomycetes > Xylariales > Monosporascus > Monosporascus sp. CRB-8-3. The sequence goes on from QJNZ01000005.1 coordinate 76,904, forward strand.
ATATTTTTCTGATATATGGATTTTATTTATTTTCTAATCTTTAGGTAAATTGTTATAATATTATTATATCTTTTTATACATGTTTAATATAAATATTTTAATAATATTAATATGTCGTTATTATAAATATCTTTCCGGCGTCCAATCGAATATAATTTATTATATCTTTACCTTAAGATCTTCCAGATCTAATCGTTTATTAAAAACGTTTACTTTGCCGGTTTCTAACCCTTTACGATAAATAATAACGTAATCGAATTTTAAAAAATATTTTACGTAACGTAACTATCGTATAATTAATTCTTTTATAATTACGAAATAAAAAATGTTTTTATAGTTTATATATACCTTTACCTGGTACTGGTTTCCTTTATAATAATATCTAAACTCCTTAAAAACCTTGACGATAGCTAAAAACTTTTTATTATTAATAAAATAATTAAATTTAATACCGTATAATTTATAAAAATAAAAGGCGATAAGGTACAACCTCCCTTTATCGTCTTATTAATAAATTACCGTTTCTAAAGCAAAGTTTAAAACGTCGATTTTAAGTTTTACTAATTTATTTAAATCGTATATTATTAAAACGGGTTTATTAATAAGAACGTTCTTAAGCTGCCGGAAAGCTTTTTCTACAGCTGGGGCCTATACGAAACGTTAATCCTTCCTGGTAAGTTCTATTAATAACATTACGATTTTGCTAAAATATCATATAAATCGTCGGTAATAATTAGCAAATCCAAGAAACGCTTATATTTTTGTAATATTAATAAGTATTTTCCAATCCTTAATGATAGGGATTTTCTTATGGTTTATTTTAATATATCCTAAACTAATAATATATACTAAGTATTTAATTTCTTAAATATAAAAAATACTTTTTTCTACGTTAACTAAAAAATTGGCGTTTTATAAAGTTTATAAAATTTTATAAATGTATTTTATATATTCCTTTTTTATTTTCGAATAGATAAAGATGTCGTCGAGGTAACATATAACGAAAATGTTAAAGTATTTTCGGAATACATAATTAATTATCCGTTAAAAAATTACTAATACGTTCGTAAATCCGAAAAGCATAATAAGATATTCGAACAACCCGTACTTTATTTTAAAACCTATTTTTTATTCGTTTTTTAGTTTAATCCGAATTTAATTATACCTTTCTCTTAAATTTAAAGTCATAAATTATTTAATATCTTGTAATTGGTCCTTAATTTTTGTAATTAAATGTAATAATATTTTGTTTTTAACGGTAATATTGTTAAGTTATCGGTAATTAATAATAAATTGCAGTTTTCCGTTTTTCCGTAAAACGAAAAATATTAGGTATTTTGCTAATAATTTAAAACGTTATATATATTTTTTCCGTAATTTATCTTTTGAGTAATTACGGAAAATATATAACTTTACTTTATTTAAATTATAAATAAAAGAGAAAACGGTTATTTTGCCGTTTTTAAAAATTATTTCGTAATTTTATTCGTTATATTATAATAATTTCATATCGAACTTTTTTCGAAAAAGTGTTTTATGTTTATAATATTATAATAATATTTTCGTTATTTATTTTAATAATTTCTTGGGTTATATTTATAAATCGTCGTTTATTTATCGAAATTACGTTTTAAAGTTCGTAATAACGCGCCGTATTCTTTTATTATGCCCTTTATTTTCAATATATTTTATCACTTTAGGTAATAAGGTTTCTGTTATATCCTTATATTTACATTTGTTATCCTTATCGATTAAATATTAAAATCTTAATTTTTCTTTATATTTCCTTATAATAAAAAATAAACGAAAATTTATTTAATTAATTTCTTAATTAATTAAGGGGTTATACTGGCGTAACCATAGTTTTCCTAAAATTATATCGTACCTATTTAATAAGATAATATCGAAATTAATAATTTATCTCCTTTTTTTAATAAAGGTTTTAAAGTAATTAATTTTACGTTTAACTTATCCGGCGTTATAAATGAATCTTTAACCTTCGGCATTCTCGACCTTATAAAAGTAATTTTTTTTTCTATAGTAATTATAATTAATTTATTACTTCCGGACTGATATAATTTGCAATTATTATTCTGTAATTTACTATTACGGTATACCAATTCTTTTTAATTCGTATTTATATAATAATGGCGTTATCGCTAGTAGCTCCGATTGTTACATTTAAAACCTTTTTAAGGTGTTATAATTTAACCTTTTTCTTTTTACTTGCTTACGGCTTTTTTACAGGTAACGCTAGTTTTTTAAAATTTGTAAAAATTCCCGAAATATTTTTTCGTTTCTATTATTTTGTATTTAATGTTCTTCTAATTGTTTTTTTATTTATATTACTCGTTCTTATAATTATTTAAGTTATTATTAAACATTCGGTTATCCGTAAATTCGTTTTATAAAAGTTTCGATTATTTCTTCGTTTAGTCATAATATTTACGAACTTTTATTCTCTTATTAGTCGTTATATTCCTTTTTGTTTTCCGAATCTCATTAAGCTTTTTTAATAAAATTTTTAATTTTTTTTTAATTACTTTTCTATCCTCTAGGTCCATGGTAAAAACTAATTAAATACCTAAGTCGATAATAATTTGCTAATAATATCTTTTTACTATTTTTTAAACTAATTTTTTTTCCGTTTAATAATTACATTACCCGAAATAACAAAAAGAATCTTCCTATGGATATAACTTTCCGGGTAATCAGCTTTATAATATTATCTATTAATTAATTTCGTTTTTTTCTGCGAATAACCGTAAATATCGATATTATTATTAATCGTTTTTGTTAATTCCTTTTTATTATTTAAAATCGAACCGTTTTTTAATATATTCGAATTATACGTTAGTAAATTACTTTTTTCTATTTTCGATAAAATTAATATCTAGGTTTGTTATAATGAATAACGTAGATTTTTGTATATTACTCGGGTTTTTCTAGGCATAAATCTTTCCTTTATCCGTAATATTCCTGTAACCACTTTTATAAAGCCAGTGAATTTTACTTTTATTATTATTTCCTTTACCGAGATTAATTAAATAATTTTTTTTTAATAAAAGCTTATTATCCTAAAAAACTCTCGTATTATTATATTACCGTATATCGTAATCGGACCATATTAATTAATTTTATATTATCTTTTTTATTATTTTATTATTATCCTTAGGAAACGGAACGTTAGTAATCTTATCGAAACTTCTTAAATACCTTGTATTAAAAGGCCTTATATCCTATTTTGCTATAGTTATAATATTTAAACTGGGGCTAAATCCGCTGTTAAACCGTTCCGATTTCCATAGGGCCCGGTTAAGTCCCGTAAGAAATAAAGGCTGTAATACGCTTATTGCCTTGATTAATTTTGTTAAACTTATGCCGTAAAATATACTAGCCCTTTTTTTCTTATTATTTTTTAAATTATCGATTATCGATTTTTATTACCTCGGTAATATACTTATTTAAAGAAATTAATCGTTTAAACTTAATTATTTTATCTCTAATATCGTTTTTTAATTCTTTATAAAATATATTAATTAAGGTATTATCTTTTTCGTTTACTTATTTTACCTTAATTATTAAGTGTTAAAACTTTACTATATATTTAGATATTAATTTTTTTTATCGTAATTATAAAATTTTTTACGTAATAATACGTTCCTTATCGGAATTATCGAAATTAGCTTTTAATTTTTTTTAAAATTGGAATAATTAGCGAAAAATTCTTTAACAAATATTTCCATATCGTTTTCTGCGTTTTCTAGGTAATCTCTTATAGTTGGTTCAAACCAGTCGAATATATCTCCGGTAAGAAACGCTACAACGGCAAAAATCTTATCTTCCGGATCGTCGAAAGCTAAAAACCGTAAGTACACTTACGCTTAAGTAAGGAAACTCTGGACATTAATCTTTCTATTATAAGGTTAAGGTTTCTTAACTTTAACCTTTAAAATCCTAAAATCTTTTTTAACCGTTTTTTTAAATTACAAAATTTCCGCCTCCAATTTTTTAAGTTTGTTTTAAAGTTATTAACTAATAATAATTTCCTCGGTACTAAGGGTTATATTAACAATTCGAATAATTACTTAAAGTTTAACAATATTACTTAACAAAAACTTATAACGTATAACGGCTAAATTAATTAACTAACTATTAAACTAAGTCGTACGGTTTATATTAATAATCGTATTACGGGAATTTAAACAACGAAAATAACTTAGTTTCGTTTAATAATACTAAAGGTACCTTAGGTAACCAAGTTATATTACAAGCTGCTATAATTTAACTATGGAATAACGAACGTATATATTCTTTATAAAAATCCGAATTTTTTATAAATTATATTTTTTTTACAGATTTAAAGGTATTAGATCTATATAGATTCATTTAGATCTTATCCGCAAAGGAGATTTAAATTACGGAACTTAACTTACTTAGGTCCTGTTTCGGTCCGTTAAGACCGTTTTCCGAGGCCTCCCCTTCGTTAGGTCGTAATAATTAGGTATAGTATAATAGTAAATTTATAAATAAGAAAGTTTTTAAAGGTTATTACCTTATTGCGTTTTTTATTTATAAATATTTTCCGTTCGTTTTTCAAAATTTTAATAAGGTTTTAATAATTATCGATAATTATAATTAAGAAAAGTTTTTAACTGGCGAGGCCGTTATTAAATTTAAATATTTTAAGGATTTTAAGAAATTTCATTTATTTTAAATTAGTAACCGATTAGATTCCGTTTATTTAGGTTTTGTTTTTTATAAGAAATAGGACGTTTTTAAGTTTTTTCTAAGTTTTACGTTTAGTAAGATTAATCAATGTACCCGTATTTTGCCATTATACGTTTTCCGATTTTTTTTCGATATTTTTGTATTAATCTTTTTAATATGTTTATTAAAGGTCATGTGGGCAAATTGTGTTACATTTTTCAGGCTGTGGTTCCTGTTCTAATTCTAAGTTTCCAACTAGGGGGGGAAAGCAGCTAATTATAACCTTTAGCTTTTTTATTCTTGCAATCCTAAGGCCATAAATTAAAGCCCTTTTAATCCTTTCAACTTCTAATAATAAATCACCATATCTGCCGATACGCCCTTATGGCCCTAGGGTTACTATAAAGCCATCCAAACCTTGCCGTCGCCTTAAAAGCCATCAAAAAGTTTTTCCATCCGTCCTGTACAAATCCTACAGCCCTTCCGGGATAAAGCTAGCTTTGCATTCTATACTACGCTTCGACCGTTCATCTAAGCCATTCCTCCGTTTCGGGCAATTTTTTGCTATGTAGCCGTATTTATCATAGATAAAGCAAAGTAGCTGGCTTTCCTTGTTCCATAGGGGCTTGTTTCATCGGTTCTGCTTCACGTTATGGCTGTTGCCACTTCCTTTCTTCCCGTTTTTTTTCCTTCGAAATTCGGCGATAAAATCGTCGTATACCTGATTTACCGTTATAGTTAAGTACTGACGAAGCATTCCTTTTATTCGGCCCTTCCAATCGCCATTATCCCGAATTAAATTAATAAATATAATAACCTGTTATCTAACGTTAACAGGTATATCGACTTCGTTGCACCGCTATACCAGGTTTTTAAAGTCGACCATATAATCTAATACCAACTGCTTCTTGTAATCCCATTTAACGAATTAAAGCTAGGTTTAAAGGTCCATTTTCTGATTAATTTTTTTTGCTCCATATAAACGTTCTAATACCTTAATTATCTCCGTTCTTTTTATAAGTCCAGTAACAACTGCCATAGGGCCTTCCTTAACGTTAGCAATAACCGCAGCGGCCAATTTAGCTTTATTAATATAGCTAAGCTTCGCCGAATCACCGTTACGGTATCCAACCGTTATCAGGGCTACCCAGATAGCCGTTTTTCATATCTCCTAGTTATTATTGCCTTACAGCCGATTTTCCTCGTTAAGTTTAAACTTAAAGTCCTTTTAATTTAAATGCGTATCCTTTTTCTGTTTTTCGTTATCCGACAGCTTGGCGAACGCCTTTATTAGTTGTTCCATATTAAAGCTTTCCGGCTAACCCACTACGTTTTTTCCAGACGCTGTTCTTTTTCCAGTTGCTATTTTGGTTTTTTTTCGATAATCTCTTTATCGAATCCTCTCGGATGTCACCGCGTCGACGAGCCTCTGCTTCTAATCGACAACGGCCCTGCGTATACAGACGCTTTAATCCTGTTCGAAGCGATTAAAGGGATTTCAAAATTTTCTTTAAAATCGAGCTTTCGCAGTTTCCTTGCTTCAAAACGCCCTTACGCCGAGCCTGCCGTTTTTCTATCTTAACTTTTTGTACCGAAGCAAAGCGGTATTTCGAATTGCAACATAAACTGGATTAGGATGTCAATTTTGCCAAAAGACGGAACAAAAAGATGCTACCATGTAGGCAAATTGTGTTGTATTTTTCAGGCTGTAGTTCCTGTTTTAGTTCTAGGTTTCCAACTAGGGGGGGAAAGTAGCTAGTTATAGCCTTCAGCTCTTTTGTCCTTACAATCCTAGGGTTACAAATCAAAGCCCTTTTGATCCTTTTAACCTCTAACAATAAATCACCACATCTGCCGACAGGTTGATTAATATAAGATTTAATAATTAAGTACGATATTTTGTTTTCGAAATAAAAATTCAATTTTTTTACGTTATTTATTAGTTTTCGTTTGTTTTCCGTTTTGTTTGTAAAGAAATTGTAATTTAAAGTTTTATGTTTTGGTTTAATATAAGATTTAATAGTTAAGTATACAAGGTCGTTAGGTTTAAGCCGTATTATCCAGGCTGAGCTAAAGATATAAAATAATTACACTAATAATTAATACGATAAATACTTTACCTAATATTTTCGAATACGGTAATTATTAATAATTTTTACGGTAATAATAGATTATACGTTTTAATTACGAAAAGCCTTATCCCGAAACCGATCGCGCAATGTTGATAAGTTTTAATCTTAATAAACTTTATGCTTTTTGGCTTTATATTTCGGTAAGGGGAATTTCCTAGAATATAGATAATAACTTAAAAGATATTAAGCTTTTCGCGGTAAACCTTAAGTCCGTATAAAATAACTACTTTGCGACCTTTTGCCAGTCTTACGATTAAAAATATCAAATATTAACTAGGAAAAAAAGCTAGAAATTCCAAACTAATTATTTTTAACCTTAATCGATTTTACGATTTTTTAAATTCCTATTAATTAAAATATTTAAAACATGCCGGGTAATTCTTATTACAAAATACCGATATTCCGTAATTATAAAGTTTTTACGGAAAACGGTTTTTTTAAATTTCTTAAATTTAATAAAATTTTAAAACGAGCTAAAAATATCGATACCTTTATCGATTTAACCGATTTTTTTAAAAAAAATCCAATTTTGCTTTTAATTTTCGGATACGATTTAATTTATATAAGTAAAAGTAATTAAAAATTAAACGACCTTATAATAGAAAATATCGACCGTATAAAAAAATTACTGGGAAAATTAAATATAAACGGTAAAACGTTCAAAAATTTCGAAGTTTAACTTTTATTTCGATATAAGAAGGATTACGAATTATAATTTATCCGGCTGCTCCGGATTGCAAAAACTGTTTAAAATTCGGTTAAGAATAGTCGTCGATAGGGGCATAATAAAGCAGTTTGTAAAAAGGTTAAGGCTTAATAAAGCTTAATAACCGATATTACAATTTATCTATTTGTTTAATTTGGTTTCACAGCTACGTCTCCTCTAGGGAGATTAATAGTTAAGTATAAGATTTTATTTTTAAAATAAAGGTTCGAAATTTTTTATATCGTTATTTGGTTTTTAGTTATATTCCGGTTTATTATATGTATTTCATAGTATTTAATTGCTTAGTTTCCGATTAGTATATATTAAGATAGTTATTTATTAAAAGTTTAAATGTAATTATATAATTAAGGTCGATCTTAATATTTTCGGCACGTATTTAAGGTCTTTTTAGGGTTTTTACGTATTGTATTTAATAGGCCAGTTTTTTTATTTAATCAGGTATTTATATTTCTTCCGGTTATTACGGTAACGGATAATATCTTTTATTATTTATTTTTTAATCGTTATCTTAATATTAATAGGTGCGAATTTTTTATTTTTAAATATAAAGGGTTTAGTCGAAAAATTTATTTATTACTTTAGTTGAAATTTTATAAGTGTGTAACGTTAATTATAGTATTTTTTTTTTAGCTTGTTATTGTTTTTTTTTAATGTTTGCATATTGTTTGGCGGATAGTCGTAATTTTTTCGAGTTGTTTTTTAGTTTTTTATTTCTTTTTCATATTTTTGTAAAAGACGTTTTATTATTTTTGGGTGATATTTTTATAGGGTTTCAAACGGCGAACGGCCGGTAAATATATTCCGAACGTTATTTTATAATTAATTCCGTATTTTATAGTAATTTTGTTTAATTATTTTAATATTTGTTAACTTAACTATAAAGGTAATATTTTAAGGTTTAATAGGTATATCCCGTTTATTTATTAGTTTGCGGATAATAAGCGGTTGATATTTAGTATTTTATTTTTTACTTTTTTATAAAATTTAGCTTAAAATTAGTTTGTTAATAATTTATTTTCATTATTAACAATTTTTACCGATGTATCGAATTTGTATTTTATTTTATCGTAAAGTAATTAGGTTAATTTAATAAAACGATTTAATTATAGGAATAAATAAGTTTATTTTCGTAAAGCGATCGACGATTATTAGGATTACGTTATATTTTAACCCGTTTAGTTTTAAATTTTTCAGAAGTTTTGTAATAAAATTTAATATAATTTTTTAGAAAAATTACTTTGGTAATATTAAGAATTATAATTATTTATATAATCTATAACGTAATTTTATTGTTTTGTTAATTATTTAGATATTATTTAGTATATTTTCGGATATTATTCTTTATATTCTTTAAATAACATTTTTATTTATACGTTTTAATATACGGACGTATTTTATATATTTTGTTTGTAAGTTATTATGATATTAATTAATTAGTTGCTTTTATAAAGTATTTTATAACGGAATTATAAGTTTATTATAATTATATACAATGTTATTCGGATTTAAAAAATAATTTCTATTTATTCCGGTTTAATCTTTAGGTATTTTTATAAATTTTATAATATTTAAGTTTTTAATTTATAATTTTCGGTTATAATATTGTTTTGTTTTAATTAATATTTTTATTAAAGAACGTAACATATATTAGTTATATAAGGTCAAGCGCTATTAAGGTATCTAGCTATATATATACATACAGAGCTAATCCATCTACTAAGTAATACACGAAGGATTGCACAGCGCGACCGGAGAGCACCTCAGAAAAAACCGTACCCCTTGGTAGGCCGGATAAAAAAACGCAATGCGGGTTATTAATCTACGATAACAAGCAAATAGTTACGTATACGATTAATTTAATTAGTTCCTAAAGCCCTTAACTACTTTAATTAATCGCCGACACGGTAACGGAGCCGAAGCCCTAACTAATTTAACTTCTTTAAACTAGCGCTACTTAAAAACCGGCGTCTTAAGCTGGATTCCAACTAACTGTTTTTTGCGCCCAACAGTAACAAAGTGCCTAAGCCTATGGCAATTAAAAAAGATACCCAGGCTTGCAACCACTAAGCTATTAAAATATATTAGTTATAAATAATAACTTTAAAATTATTTTTTATTTTTATTTTTATTTTTTAAAGTTCGATTATAATATAATTATAATTTACGGCCTTTATTATTTAAGCGCCGATTAAATTAATATTACGATTTATGTTTATATTATTATATATAAATAATAAATACGGTGGTTATATAATTTTTTACTTTTTTTCGAGAGTTCTTCGCGATTGAATAATAACGGTTTTTCGTTTTTTTATACGGACTGTAATTATTTAAGTTTTAATTATTCGGAATTTATTAAGAAATTTTACGGTATGTAAATTTTATACTATTTTTACGAAGTTTTTTGTTTTTTTATAATCTTTTAAATTACGTTATATATTTACGATAGTTTTTTGTACGTTTTCCGGTATATCATTTATAAATTCAAGTTTTTTTCATTACGTAAGGAATATATTTTTATATAATTTTTTTACTATATAATTTAAACGTTTAAATAATTTATTTACGGATTAACGATATCCGGTTAATATTAAATTTTAAAATTAAATTAAAAAAGGCGGTAAATTTATCGAGTTAATTTGCCTTTAAGGTTACGGGTTAACGTTTTAACGATATTTTTTTAGTGTTATATAATTAATAAATATTAGGAAAACTTTTTTCGTATTTTCGAAATATTATCGTTAATATTTTAAGTTTTTTATAATTGTTATTAATTTTTATTACCCTGTAATCCCCCGTTTCTCGGTCGGGTTAAGTTTCCGTAATTAATATATAATTAAGTATTAATATTTTTTATATTTTTATAATAAAACTTCCGATATAACTTTTGTAAAAATATAAGTTTTAATTTTAGTATTTTTTAAATTGTTTTAATACTAAAAGATAAGCGCCGATTGAAAAACGTTTTTTAATTTACGAAATGTTTTTTTAACTATTTTAATTAATTATAATTTTGTTATTTTAATTTTATAGTATATTCTTTTTAATAAATTACTAATAATTTTAGTAATACGTAAATAATAAGCGATTAAGTTCTTATAAAAGTTCGCGGAGTTTAGGAACATTTAAATATTACGAATAAATTCCGGTTTTAATTATAACTTAATAACGTCGTCCCGTCGGCGATGTATTTTTAAGTTATCGTTATTAATTATAAATTTAAATTTAAATCTTTTATAATTTATATTTAATTAATTTAGTAAATAACTGGTATTATTATAACCATTTATAAGCTAATTAAAAATATGCCGAATATTTCTTTTTATTATATATATAAATTATAATATTATTTAAGTATATTATATATATATAATTTATTAACTTAATTAATATTTTATATATATAGGTTTAAGATATAACCGGCATATTAATAAGATAAAACGCTATAATTATATATTCGAATTAACCGTAATATATTCCTAAAACGGTTGTTTATTTATTACTTTTTTAATTTTATTACTATAATACGTATTTTTCAATTTAAATTTCCAAAGTATTTTGATTAATTTTAATCCGTTTGTAAGTTTTAAAATTTAAGGTAAAGGGGATCGGTTTTTTATTATGACTTTATTTAAATTTTTATAATTAACGTATAATCGGTAATTACCGGTTTTAAATAGTATATTCTTTTTATTTTTAACTTTTTTTAAACGTATTTTTCGAATGTTTTTTGATAAGCTTTTAAAACAAGGTAAATCGGACCGAATCAAAGTTTTTTCTTTGGAATTAAGTTTATTAAGTATTCCTTTTTCGATATTTAAGAAATTTTTTGGGTTATTTTTTCGCAATATATTCGTTAAAAGTTTTGTAAGTAAATTAGTAATTTTTTTAAATTTTGAACAATTTATTTCTCGAATTTTAAAATATTTAGTTTATAAATTAAATTTATTAAGTTAACAATATAAGCTTATTTATTGAATTGGGACAGGGCTTATCAAAGCTGTATGTATACGAGAACCTTTTAATCAGAAGCTTGGGAAGAAGGATGTCGGGCGTTCCTTGATGCTATAGAAGACTACATATAAAGGTTGGTAGGTCGGCATTATATAGACTATCGCCGACCCACTTGGTGACGTAGCTAGAAACCTTTGGAAGAAGCTAGAACAGCTGCAACAGGTAGAGCAGCTGTGCAACAGCTGTACAGCTCTAACCCCAACACATTATCGGAAAGCGTTAAATTTACGATTTTTTATTTATCGACTTCATATAATAATTTATATAATTATTAATACGTAATTATATTTAATATTATTTTTAACCTATTTATTCTATAGCGGGATAAAAAGAAATCCGGCGTTTTTTAAATACGACGTATTATAAAATAAATTTATTTTAATTCCCATTTCGTTTTTTTATTATTTATTATATTAATAAAAATTTCGTAAGTTTTATAATATTTAATATAAATACCGTTTAGGTTAATAAAGTCCGAAATATTTATAACGATTAATTAAAGGTTAAATTCTTTTATTAGTTTTTTTTTATAATATTTATTTCCGTTCCGGTATTTATATTAATTTATATTATTATATGTTTTACGGTTTGTTTAATAAGTGTTTTTCTTTTAAAAAGCGGTTTTATTCCAACCGTTTTATAATTATTAACCGAAATTAATTGGACGTATACGTTTATTCCGATTTTTTCAAGTTTATAACCAGCGATTCATTTGATTTATCGTTATATATTATAATGTTTTATACGGTTATTAAAAGTTAATTTTCGTGTAACCGAGATAATAACATTTTCGTATTGTTTTTTTTAAACTCGTAATTTATACTTTTAAAGTTTATTTTTTTACAATTATAATATTTCAATTGGTTTTTATAAATATTTAAGGTATTAAATTATATAAATTTATTTCGATTAAAGTTAAATTAACGTTTATCCGGTTTTTATATATAGAAACTTTTACGGTTTTTATTATTTTTACGCGGCGGATTTAATTTACTTTTAAGGCTTTTTTTTTAAAGGCGTTATAATCGAATTATTTAGCCTTATTAATATTTTTCATTGAAAACTATCGGTTTTTTTTTTTACTTTTTTCTAAACGACTTAATAACGTTTTACTTTATATGTTACGTTATTAATTTACTTGATTTTTAATGTTTTTTCGTAATAAAATATTTTATAATTTTAATATTAATTTATAAAAATAATTAAAGACAAAACGTTTATTATTCCGATTATTTTCCGAATTAAAAATATCCGTAAGCTTTATTTAACGTAAAAGTCTAATACTAACTAGTTAAGTAGTTATCGTAATTTTACAAATTACCTTGTATATTTCTTATTTAAAAAATTAAGATTTACGTAATTTTGCTTAATAAAAATTTATAAATATGTATTTTTATTTTTTAACTTTTTATTATAATCGAAATAATAAAGCGTAACGTAATATAATCGTTAAAGGTTTATAGTAAAACCGTTTCGTTTTAACTTTTTAACGTAAATTTCCGTGATAATTTTTATCCAGTTTTTTATTTTTTAATTAATACGCGTTCGGAAAACTTCCGATAATTATAATACAATATTTATTTATTATTTTTAACTTTTTATATCCATATCGTATTTAACTTATAAAGTTTAACCTTTTCACCTATATTATTATTTATTATTTAGTTAATTATCGGAATAATTCTGAATATTACTTAGCTTATTTACGGATAGTTTTTAAAATTTAATTATTATTAAAAAATTTAAACTTTTTTTTTACATTAAACTTTGTAATATAATCGTTATATTACGTTGATTTTCTAACCGTTCGATCAATAGTTATTACAATACGTTTTCATTATATATATAAAGAAATTCGAGATTTTAAAAACATTATTTTTTATTTAATAAACTTTTTTTATAAATATTTTTAAATATTTTTATATCGTAACCGATCGTTTGTTAATTCGGTTAACATTTGATAGCTCGTATTTATTTCGTAATTTACGTGTTTTATTTTTAAAAATTCTCGCGTTGCTTTTTATAAAAATTAAAAGAATATAAGATAATAAATAGTTATAAGTTAAACTAAATTTTAAAAAATAAATATATTAAATTACTTTTATTTAGCGTTTTTTACTAGTTGCTAGATAATGTATTTATATAGGTAACTAGGTCGGCGGCTGGTCGGTTACCAGTCGCAGCCCCGTCAGCTTTATATTCTTATAAGAATTATAGTAAAAGGTTTTTATTTTTATTATTTATAGTATATCCTTACGAAATTGTAATTAATGCGTTACCAAGTTTAATTAACCGGTTTAAAGTTACAATAATCGGTAATAGTTAGGAAAACGAATTTATTCGGCTAAGTATATATTATACGATAAAGTTTTATTAAAATAATTAATTAATACCTTTATATAATTTTCGCGTCGCTTAATAAAAGAAAATCTTAAAAGGTTAAACTATTTTTACGGATTTATTCACGTTTTATCTTAACAAAAAACGGTTTTACGCGGAAATAAAGTATTTACGTAAACAGGTTAAGTTATTAATTAATAAAGCAGCTATTAAAGGAAAATAAGGTTAATTAATTAAGTTAAATTAACGGACCTTAGAAAAATAACTTTAAAGAATTTATAATATAAGTAACTTGTATAAAGATATATTAAAACGTTTTAAAATAATACTAGCGAAGGAAATCGACTTTAATTTTAATAATAACCCGTTAATATAAGGTCGTTAGGTTTAAGCCGTATTATCTAGGCTAAGCCAAAGATACGAAATAATTATACTAATAATTAATACGATAAATACTTTACCTAATATTTTTGAATACGGTAATTATTAATAATTTTTACGGTAATAATAAATTATACGTTTCGGTTACGAAAAGCCTTATCCCGAAACCGATTACGTAATGCGGACAAGTTTCGACTGTGATAAATTTTATACTTTCTGGCTGGTTCGGCAGGGGGAATTTCCTGGAATGCAATAATTTAAAAGATGTTAAACTTTTCGCGGTAAACCTTAAATCCGTATAAGATAGCTTTACAACCCTTTACTAATCCCACGACTAAAAGTATTAAATAATAACTAAAAAAAAGGGTTAAGAATTTTAAACCAGCTACTTTTAACTTTAATCGATCTTACGATACTTTTTTAAATCCTTATTAATTAAAATAACTAAAATATACCGGGCAATTCCTATTATAAAATACCGGTATTTCGTAACTATAAAATCTTTACGGAAAACGTTTTTTTTTAAAATTCTTAAACTTAATAAAACTTAAGGACGAATTAAAAATATCGACATTTCCGTTAATTTAACTAACCTTTCCTAAAAAAATCGGATTTTACTTTTAATTTTCGGATACGATTTAATTTATATAAACAAAAATAATTAAAAATTAAACGACCTTGTGGTAAAAAATATTAACCGTATAAAGAAACTATTAGAAAAACTTAATATAAACGGTTAAAAGTTTAAGAATTTCGAAATTTAATTTTTAATATGATATAAGAAAAATTACGAACAATAATTTATCCGGTTACTCCGGATTGCGAAAACGGTTTAAAATTCGGTTAAGAATGGTCGTCGATAAGGGCATAATAGGGCAATCTGTAAAAAAATTAGGGCTTGGTAAAGCTTAGCAACCGATACTATAATTTATTTATTTGTTTAATTTTGTTCTACAGTTATGTCTCCTCTAAGGAGAATAACCCGTTAATAAAACCGGGATTATTAAAGCTGACTAGAATATTTAATAAAAGCTTTAAAACTGTTATTAAAGGCTTAAAACACAGCGAAAAATCTAAGGAAAAGGGAAAGGTAAAAAAGACGCTTTTTTTTCTAAGAGATCTTACGGATTCTTAACGGAACCTAGCTACTAACGGCTTACAAGGAAGAACGTTATCGTTATATTTACCAAAACGGTTTTTATTATTATTATTTTTTACTTTCGTTACGAGATAACGGTAAGTACGGCCGCGAAAAAGGTCATAACGGTAAAAAAAGCAGTAATAGGTCTTTTTTATCGTCTGGTTCTTTGTTATCGTTTTCGGATTTAAACGATTCAAGTAACGATAATCGAAAAAAACGTTATTATAATCGTAATAAAAAAAACAGGAAAAAAAAGCATAAAGAAAGGAAGCTTAAGAAGAAAAATTCCGCCTTCCGTTAAAAATGATTCGATTTCGCCTTAAATAAGGAAAACTACTTAAAGAGCTCTAAGAATTAAAAACTTTAGAAAAATATTTAAAACCTTATATTTAAAAAGATAAGTTATAAGGAAAAAATAAAGCTTTTTAACTTTAATAAGTTACGTTTAGCGAAGGTAATTATTAAAACTATATATTAAGCGTTTTTAAAATTCGTTACCGGAATTAAAAAAGGTTCGAAAATATTAAAAATTTTCCGTAAAATTTATATAACGATTAAAAAAGCCCGTTAACGTTTTTTTTTAGAAAAAACTAAGTTAATACCGTTAAAACAGTACGAACTTAATCGTTTTTATTACGAAATGTTAAAAACTAATCCGCGAAATTAAGAAATATAGTATAAAGCGAAATAAAGATTAATAAGTTATTATATTATTAACTGTCGTTAAAAATAAGATAACTAATTAATATTAAACACTAAGTTCCGTACTTTATAATACCGATTAAATAGTTTACCGCCTATTACATAATTATTATACTAAGCTTTATTACTAAATAAAAAAAGCTTTAAATAATAGAAAAGGTAATAATAATAATAATAAAGTTTTAACAAACGTTAAAAGCGAACTTTTATAGTAAATTTAAAAGAAATACGATTATTTAATTAAAGAATAACGAAAATTCAATAAAGATAAAAATAATAATAGTTAATAAAATAGTTAATATAATAATAAACGACACGGTAATAACGTTAACGGTTAATAATATTTATTAACGACGTATTTTATATTAAACGGTTTTAAGGATTTATATAATTCACCTTTAAAAGATATTAAGTTAAGTATATTATAAAAATTAATTAGTCGGAAATAAGAAGGATTATTAAGTTATTTAACCGCATTATAAAAAACGTTAAGTACGTTACGTAATAAAACAATATTTTAAAAGGTATCGTAGCTTTTATGTAAAAAAGTAACGTATAACATATTGAAAGATTTAAATCTGGAAGTATTAATATAGTAAAAAAAGTTTTTTATATATATATTTAGTAATATAGCAGATAACGAACTAATCTTACGTTTAATGGTAAATATAAAGTTAATTACGAAAAGCTTTAATAAAGAATTTAAACATAAATATTTACGGGATAAATTCCGAATTTTAATTTTTTAGTTATATAATGTAAAAAAAAACTATAACGAAATATTATAAAATTCGGAAATTAACGTATTTGTTATAAATAACGTTAAAAATTATTTTCTAAAATAGTTATTTAATAGATAGAATAAATTATTTATAATTAGTTTTAAAGAAATATGAATTTAAGCCGAAATATTTAATATAATTAATAAAATCTTAAAAAAATTGAAAGTAAATATAACTTAATAGTTTTACCATATATATTATACGTGTTTATATTTCGGTTACGAATTTTTTTAAAAAAGTTTTTTATAAATAAGGAGGATTTTTTAACCGAAATTGCTTAATTAATAACAACGGTACGAAGTTAATTATAATAAATATTTTTAAAAGATGTCTTTTTTTTTTCTAGACGTACGGACGAAAAAAACATTTTATAAGCGGCTTAGCCGATAAAACCTAATAGAGATACGCGTTAAAAATGAGATAAAGTGAAATAAACGAAATATTATAAACTTGATAGGTTTTTATTATTAATGAAAAGGTTTTAATAATAAAAGTAATACTAAAGAAATATAGTCCTTAATATCGACGTGAATATTATTTTAGCGATAAACGGTTAAAATAAATTAGTAAAATAAATATAAGGATAAATTTAAACGAAATAAATATCGAATCGATAGTTTATAAAGTTTATAATCGAATTAAGATTATTAAAATACTTTTAAAGAATTTTTAAAAATAAGAAATATACGTTAAGAAATTGTTTTAATATAACGTAAATTAAATTAAGCCCGTTTTTAAAAAATAATAAGACGTATTATATCCTAATTAAAAATAACTTTAACTATTATTAGGTTTTTAAAATATATAAAATTAAGGATAAAACAAAATAAAATTAGTATTAATATATAATAAACGTAAAAATTAGATTAACTTTAAATTATAAAATTATTAAAGCTTTTCGAATAAATATAGGAAAGGAATTTAAAATAGGTTTGGTCGAAAGTTTTGATAATACCGAAAAAGTTAAATTAATTAATTCCAATTTTGATCATTAATATTAAAACGGTATTTAAAAGCAAAGTATATAATTCGTTTTAAATAACGTTTATATTAAAGTTAATTAAATACGTATTTCGATTTATTTTTAGGATTACGTTATAAAAATAATAATTTATGCGTTAAATTATATTAAATAGTTAATAATTAATTATATCATTTTATAAAGCTATTATAATCGAATATTAAATAATAAGGAATAAACGAATAACCCGGATAATATATATTTACGTATTATCTGTAGTTATTATACAGTTTTAATTAATAGAAATTATCGGATTAAAGTTAAAAAGCTGGAAATGTAAGTTATTAAAAGTTTATTTTTAAGTTATTAAGGTATTTATAATTATAAAATCTAGTTATTAAAGGGCGGTTATTTTTTAGCTATACTATATATACGAATTTACGAAAAGATAAATACGATAGGTAAAAAAAACGAATTACTTAATTTAAAGAACGGTATAAAGTTTTTATCTTTTTATATATAACGTAAATTCCGTAACTAATTTCAAAAATAAAACGTTAAAGTTTATAATTACGATAATAACGTTATATTAAATAATTAAATGAATAATATAACGAAAATTATAAAGTAGAAACGAAATAAACGGAAAAAAATTAAACTTAAATTATATATATATAAGGTACCTAATAAAAATCTCGAAGTTATAATCGTTTTAATATAAGAAAGCGTTAATATTAATTTAGATATTTATAAAAAAAAAATTTTCAACGAATTAAAAAATAAATTTAACAGGAATTTAAATAATTACGATGTAGTTTAATGAATTTATAAATAAATATATATATATATTATATTTACTAATAATATTTACTGCTTATTTAACGTAAATAACGCCGGGCACAGCTTTAAAGATATTATAACTAACTTTAAATAAAATATATTACTTGAAATTATTTATAAGGAAATTAAAAAAGAATTATAACGGGCAAGTTTTATTTTTAAATTAATAATTAAAATTATTAAGGGTTATTTAATAAATATTACATAAGTTTTAACAAAAATGTACGTTAACGAATAAACTGGAGAAATATAAGGTTCGTATCGTTATATACGGTTTTATTTAATAAAATGAAATCGATGATAGTAAAATAACTATAATTACCGTACGCGCCGTATATTAATATATTTTTATAAGGTTTATAACGTTTATAACGTTTATAAAATAGTATATTTAATAGATTAATTTCATCGCTACTTATTTAAATAATAACATAAAGAAATAAATCTTTATGAAGCGTTTTTTATTATTATAAAAATCGGTCGATATATATTTAAATAAAAAATAACAGTTCAATTTTGCCCTTAAAAAAATTATTAAACTGATAAACCCTTTATATGGGCTAAAGTAAGCTGGTACCGTATAATGAAAGAAACTCCGAGCGATATTCGATAACTACGGCTTTAAATTATTATTATTTAACGATACGATATATTTTAATGCGAAAACCCGTAACGTAAATACTTTATTCATTAATAATTTCTTATTTTCCGAATTAATAAAGTACGTTTAAAAGTTATAATAAACGGTATCGCCGGCAACGTCACGATAAATAATTTCGGATCGGTAAATTAATATTTTAATATACGTATCGTTTAATTATTCGAAATAAGCAACATCCGTTCCAATTAAGAATAATAATATTAACAAAATATTACTAAATTTAAGTACTAATAATATAAAGGTAAAACCGATTTTCTATATTACGGAATAGTTAAGTTACGTAATATATTATAAAAGTAAAGTTAATAAATAAAATATTTAAAAGAAATTTCGAAATTATTTATTTCACACCGGAACCTAAACGAAAATTATTTTTATTACGTTTATAATATATTAAAATAATTAATAAGAATTAATATAAACTTTATAAATAATCCGGATATAATTTAGTTGATTATTAATTACGTTTTTTTATGATAAAAAACCTAATAATAGTAATATTAAAACGATAATAAATTATTATAAAATATATTTCGGTAGTTAAATACATAATATTAAATATCGTAGTTATCGAAATAATAAACATATGTATTCTTTTCGAAAAATTTGGTTTTATATTTAAAAGTTTTATTACTGGTTTTGGAAATAATAACAGTACTAAAAAGTAAACTAAGAAAAACGTTATATTAGAAAAACAGCGTTACATATATATTACATATTATTATATATATTAGCAAATCTAAAAAGGCCGTATAAAGGTTAAATATATTTAAAATATAAAAAACTGTATTAACGGATTTGTTAAGTGTTTAAATAAAGTAATATATAATAAGTTTATTATCAACTTAGATTTTAAAACCGTTTAAAAGATATTTAAGATTTAATTAAAACAATTAATAAAAAATATTTCTGCTAGTTTTTTTATACGGACAAAAGGGTATTCCCTTATTAAAATTTATTTTTCGTTATTCAAAGCGATAACCGCGGTATTTTTCTTACGATTATCCGAAAATATTTATTTATTTATTAGATTTAAGGCTTTAACCGTTTATAAAATTACGTGTTTATATATCTTTATAACCTTTAACGTTAATTTTTATTTAAAGGCCTTAATATTTTATATGTAGCTTATAACTAGTTAATATTTTTTAATTAAGCGGAAAAAAAAATTTATTTAATAGTTTTTTATAAGAGAGAACTTGAAAAGCAGCGATTTTAATTATTTATTATTATTGCCGTTAAAAAATAAATCGTATTTTTAAAATTATAAGATTTTTAACGTAATAAGTTAGTGTATATAAGCGTTTTCTTATATTAACGTTTAACCGGATCCGAAATATTTCGAAAAAGTGGGTTTTTTAATCCGGCGTAGTTATAACGAAACGGTAAAATAAAAAGTCCGATTATTTAATATAACGGGTTAATACGATATATAATCTAGCTTTTCTACGCAAGTTAAAAATTTAATTTTAAGTCGTACAGATTATTTTTTATTAATTTTTTATTAATTTTTATCAGTTTTTTATCGGTTTTTTATATAAAAGTTAAGCTTTAATTACTAAATATATTAATTAAAATTTTCCCTAAAGTTTTCAAATATATATATAACGTAAAAGGGCGTATTAAAATTTAGTGCGTTAATATGTAATAGGGTTAATTAGCTCCTATAATGTCAGATATAGGGGATATCAGTTGTGTTGTTATATTAGGCTAACTTGCGTATGTTTCTCGTACGCGTACAGCTTTTGTATAGCCTAGCAACGGAACATATATCTTCCGATCAGAGGGAGCCTTTCCGTATATAGGGTGCGTTTAGCACCCCCTGCTAGCTGACATATAACGCTTACTTAAACTCGTTTTAAGTCGGTCTAGCGTATTTACTTTTTTAACTAGCTTTTTACACTTAGAACAGATATATTCTAAGCATAACTAAGTAATACATATATCTTGATATTAATAACAGTTAGATTAGTACCGCAAATCCTAATAATTACGTTATAATTAATTTATTTTCATTCGTCTTTATAAAGTATTATAAAACGGTTCGTTTATTTATATAATACGTTATAAATTTTATAAATTATTGTATAAAATTATGATATAATTTATATTATTAACTTTAAATTTTATTATTTATATATGTTATAAATACTTAAAAATATCGGTGAATTAAAAAATGGTATATATTTAATTTTATATTTATAAATTAATATATCTATTTCGTAATAATTAAATTAATTTATGAATTAAATTCTTTTTATTAATATATACATATTTTAACTAAGTATAATTAATAAAATTTTAAAACGTTTTATAGGTTTTATAGATAAATTTAATATATTTTGTTAGCAGTTACAGTGATTAATTGCAGGAATCTGGTAAAGTGCGCATGGTTATTTTAGGAAAAACTAAAGAAGTTTGGGGGCAATCGCCTTTATATATACGTTTGACTATATAAAGGATGGTTCCTGGACAAAGGTTGTTTTAGGTAGTATTTGCAACCTAGACGTATTAGTTGCGGGTATTTAAAAGCATTAATTGCCGATACGCCCTTTTGCGTTAAGTGATTTTGTTTTCGTAATTTTTTAAAATTAGATTTAAAACTTTAGGAAAATTTATTAAAAAGTTATTAAAATTTTTAGTTTATATAGGATTTAAACTTTTATTTCGTTATTTTCGTTTAAAGTGGGGTTACGTAATTAACCGTTGTATTAAAAGGCCGGCTTTTTTGCTTTACCGTTTTTTCGCAGCTGTCCCGGAATACGGGGTCCATTTTTTCCGAAACGTTTCGGATTAGGCTGGGCGTTAGTATGGGAAAACGTTTTGTATGCGTTAATTTGTTACGTTAAAGGTTTTATAGCTTTAAAAATCGGTTTTATTTTTTAATGGTAATATTAGTAAATAATTAAAATCATTGTTTTTTAGCTTTCTTTTTGTAAAAAGATATTAAGAAAAAGTTTTTTTCCGGTTAGTTAAGGGATATTAATTAGTTGTAAGTTATATATAAAATGTTAACGTCTTTAAGTAAAAATTAACGCAGAGGGTTGTAGTTATGTATAAATTGGTGATTTTATAAGAGGTTAAAGTTTTAAAACTAATAGGTAAACGGATGTTTTCGGGTAATTATAAGAAAAATATTACGGTTATCGTTTTTAATAATGAGGAATAGGTTTTAGTAGGGGAACGCCTTTTTTTCCGTATAAAGGGAATTTAACGGGATTATTTTTTTATTAGTTATTTTAATTAAATTTTAAATATTTTTTGAATTTTTTTATATTTTCTTAAATTTTAAGTTAATTATAAACCGTTTAAAGTTTGTTTTATTAAATAGCTTTATAAGTCCATTAGTAGGATTATTTTTGTTTTTTATATATTAAAAGCTGATGTTTCTTTTCGGATTTTTTAACGTACGTAATAATATTCGATTCTAATGTAACGTTTTTTTCGTGTTATTTATGTTTTTTTATGTATTTGAGCGTATTAATGTTATTTTCTAAGATAGGAATAGGATTTTTAGGTATAAACTTTAATTTTGTTATGAAATTTTTAATTTTAGTTGTTTTTATAATTATTATTTTTGCTTTTAGGTATTTTATTTTCGTAATATATTTAGTAATAATATTTTATAACTTTAAAATTTATAAAATAAATATTTTAGTTATAAAAAATATATAACCTGTTATAAATTTTATTAACTTAATATTATCCGTAAAGTTTGTATGTATTATTCCGAATAACTTTAAATTATTATATTTATAATATAAATAATTTTTTTATCATTTCCGGTACCGAAAAAATATATTTAATATACCGTTTAAGTATTTCGGTAATTTCTTAATATATTTCTAGTATTTATATAATAAGTTACTTATAAACCTTATTTAAGTTAATATTATAAACGTTACATTTGGTTTATTAATATAATTTAAAAAATTAAATTTCCCTATTATGTTTGTGTATTTAAACGTTTTTTTTATACTAATTACGCCGTTATATTTTATAACGTACTTTAAATAATCCTTAACGAATAATATAATTTTTTTTTATTTCGTTTAAATTAATTAATTTTAATAATTTTTTAATATATTATTATTAATTTAACTTAATATTTTCTATTAATAAGAAACGGATAATTCGTACGTTTAAATATTAATCCGTATTATTTAAATTGTTAATTGGGACGTTTTTAATAATTTTTTGGCGATATCCTTAAGATGTTATTTATTACAATCGAAAAGTAGGAAATTATTGACATATAAAGCGATAACGTTTCTTATTTTAAGGTTATAATATATTGCGTCGTCCGAAATTAATGGACGAAAACTTTATTTTGCGAATATTTTTCTTATTTTTTCCTATTAAATAATTTCGGCTTATTTTAAACCGTATAATAAATTCATTAATTTAATAATTTTTTTAAGGAAAAATCCATGTATTTTTTTATCCTTTAAATACGTATTAAAATATTTTTTTAATATGGGAAATTATTTTATATAAATTATTTTTTAATTTACCGTTTAGGTATGGAGTAATAAAATTTATTTAAAATATATACCATTTTAAAAAGGCGGTTAACGTTATTAAAATTTTTTAATATATTACCTTTACGGTATTTATTGCGGTTTTGTTATAATTAATTTCTTTTCGTTATATAAATTCTTTTACGTAGATACGTACTTTGTATTTATTTAATTTTTTTATAAACGTAAATTTTTTTTTTAATATTTATTTAGTATTAATACATTGCCCTTAGGTTACCTTATTAAAAAGCGTAAATTTAAAAGTTCCGCGTAAAAAGTTTTCCCTAATCTTTTTAAAAATAGCCTTAAATTATATTTCTCGTTTTGGGTTTTTTATAATTTTCTTTAGGGATAAACCGTTATTTATAGTAATAAATAACCTATAAGTATTAATATTTAATATATTAATTATCTGTTCGTATTTATAAACGTTCCGGATAACTTGATCGGTATTTTTAAAGTTATTAAAACGGTTTTTATCGTTATTTAACGTTAATAAGTTAAAATGGAAAATATATAAATTACTTTTGCCCTTATTTCCTTGGGTTAAAATTAACTTTAACTTTCGCATTAATTTTAAAGCTTTATTTAGGGCCTTTAGAATATACAGCTTAATGATAGTTTTTTTCGGGCGTCCCCTTTTACGTTTAATTTATTTAATTTTTTATTCCGTATTATTTTTTAAAACGACGTTATTATCTTTATTTTTTACTTTTACGCCTTACTTTGAACGGTATCTTAAACGTTTTTGTACGGGCTGTAAAATTAATCGGATAATATTTTTAAAATGAAAAAATTTCTTTAATTTTTTTAGGTTTTCGTAAATAGTAACATATAATATTATAAGTAACTTACCGCCTTTTAATAATTATACCTTATAATTATACGTCCTTTAATAACTTAATAGCATTCCTTTTATTTTACGGGTTATTAATTTTTCTAATTTAATTCGATAATTTTTATTAATTAAAACTATATATTTATTACTAAGGATTTAGAAATAACCGTTATTTAATTTATATAATTTAGTTAGTTTGAATACGTTTTTAAAATATTTGATTAATATTATATTTTTTACCGTAAACTGGCTTATTTTATTAATAATATACGTTATTACCTCTATTACGAAATCCCAAAAATATATAAAAATTTTTATTTATACGGAAACCGTATGCGTTTTGTTTTATAAAAATTATATTCTTCGTTTTACAACTCCGTTTTACTATTAGTTATATACGTTAAAAATTATAAATTCGATACTTTTTATAACGCAGAAATTCTTAATTATTATTATACCGAACTTTTTACCGTTATTAAGGTATAAAATCTGTATTTTTTTATATTTACCTTTTTCGTCCGGTAATAATGCTTTTAAACGTCTTATAATTCGCGTAATATACGTATATAAGTTTTATTAAATTTCGTTTTTATTTTTAAACGAATAATATTTTTTATAACGCGATAAATCGTTTGTAAAAAAACCAAAATAATCTTTATTTTTAATGTTAATAAGTTTAATTAACTTTATATCGTATTAAATAATTTTTTTTATATATGTTCCTTATTTTTAAAAATCTGCAAATAATATTTTCCGTATTTTCCTTTTATCGTACGCCGTATAAACGATATTTTTCATATCGTTAAGGTTTAAATTTATCCCCGTAAACCTTTTAATAATTTATATTCATCGTTCGGTACTGGGATAACAAAAACAACGGTATTAAAAAATATTTTTTTTTTATAATTTTTTCCGTTATTAAATTTTTTTTTTTTAAAAACGTTCGAAAATACGCGTTTTAAGTTATTTATTAAGTTATCGCCGTTTTCCTTACCGGATACCTCCCTTAGTACGAATCCTTATTAATAATTTTTGTCGTTTGCTAAGTTTAAGGCTTTAATAATAAATTCCGGTTTTCTGTAAAATTATAGGAAAAATCCTTTCCGAAAAACGTTAATTGTTAATAATTAAATTCCGTTAAAGTTTATTAAAACGTTGCAATTTAAGTAACTTTCTTTTTTGTAAAATATTTTTCCGGAGAATATCTTTAAAAAGAAGTTATTAATATATAACGTATATTTAATTATAATTTCGTTTCTTTTTCTATTAAGTTTTTTTAAAGGTTACTTAATAATATTAATAAAAGTAATAATTACGGATCTTCCCCCCGTTATAATTTAAATTCCTTTGGACTTAATATTTATAATAATATTTTTCTTAAAGTTATTAATATTATTTGTAATATTAAGTTCGTTTCTAAATCCCAAAGCAGCTTATTTAAATTGTTCCCGTAAAAGAAATAAACGTACAAAAATATAACGTTTTCTATAATAATTCCTTTAAAGCGCTTATTTTTTTATAACTTTAAACGATTAATTACTTAAAACTTAAAGTATTTAGTTATTATAATTCCCCGAATTTTAAAACGTTTAATTATTAAAATTCCTTAAGTTACTTTTTAAAATATTTTATCGTATTATTACATGAAATTTTCCAGCTATTATTTTTTAATATAAGCGTTAAAAGTTTTTCCGTTTAATTAATATAAATTTTTCAGGCCATTAAGAATAAATTACTTTTCGTTCCTATTACCGTTATAAACGTTACGAAAATTATTGTTTTAATTGTTTTATTTATTATTGCCTTAACGTTAATTACGTTTTTTTTCTTTCCTTTACCGTTTTTTTCCTTTTACGGCTTAAAGTAATTTTTCGCTAAATGCTTATATTTACTATAGTTAAAGCAAAATGGCTTTTTATTTTTATTCTATACGGACTTATTATTTCGGAAGTTATTATTATTATTTCCTTTTCCTTTATTTTTTTAAACGTTATAAAATTTCCCGTTTTTCTTTTTATTAATACGGTTATAAAATTCGTTATTAAAGTCGTCGATTAACTGCTGGAAAAAGTAACTAATTTACCTAAGTACTAATTAAATCGTCTTGTACCAGTTATTAGCACGGTCCTTTATAGCAATAAAAAACATGGTAATTTATTCCTTTAATCCGAACTTTATATTACAGCTTTTAACCTTTCGCAACAATTTTTAAAATTTCGTAATAAACTATATAAGATCTCCTTTATTATATATAATCTTACTAAGCTTTTTTTAAAAGGACCTTTACTTAACCTTATTTATCGCTATGTAAATTTTCCTAAAAATCCTTAATATCTTGGTTCCTTTTTTAATATTTATAATCAATTTTAAAAACGTTTTTTTATACGTTTTGGTAATAACTTTCGCAAAACGTAATTAATTAAATTATTTTAATTTTATTCCGTCCTTATAACTAATCTCTTTAAAAGCAAGAATTAAAGTATTACTCTAAAGCTTTTAATTAACCCAACCTACTAAGTAATTTTCCTTATCTAGCGAAAAATTAAAACGTTTTTAACGTAACTTTATATCATTATTAAACTTTTTGGAATTTTTCTCTTTTTCCCTTAAGCGAACGCCTAATTTATTGGAATTATTTAAATTACTAAAGCTTAAAAAGTTACTGGGAATATTAAAAAAACTATCATAACAGTTTTTTCGCTTTTTGGAACCTCTGGACGAATTTAAAAATAACCTATCCGAATTGCCGGGGTCCTTACGTACCATACTTTTTTTTTTACGTAACTTCTTTTCCATTTTTTCGCTTTTCTCCTTTTTCGTAAAATTAAGTTTTTTAATAAACCACTTCCTTAATTACGTTTCGCCTTTTCTTAAGAGGTTAATTTTTTTTATATTGCTTTCGATAACGATAAAAGCTTCTTATAAACCTTTTACCTTTTAGGCGTTTTATAAAGCGCTTTTACGAATACTTATATTTCGTAAGTTCCGTATCGCTTTTAGTTAAAACGGCCCTTATTAAAGTACGTTCCTAAATCAAGGTAAATTTAATAATCGCTTTATAATACTGTTTATTCGTTTTATTATATCGTTTTTTTTTATTAAAGCTTTAAATTTTTACTTTTATTTTTAACCGATTTATATTTATATTTTCGTACTTTAACGTTTTCCTTAATCCTATTTAAATTAATACTTAAAAACGTATAAAACATATTTAATTTTGTTTAAAACTATTATTTTTATATAAATATTTTATATTGGTTTTTTAATTATCGTTATTAAAATAATAAAACTTTTTTCGTAAAAATTTCGAAAACAAGTTTTTTTCCTACTATTATATCCATCGTAAGCTTTTATTTTTCCCCTTTACTGTAAAATCTTTCGTTTTGGAAATCCTTTTAATCGAAAAAAAAAATTAAATCGCTATTCGTATACTTTTTATCCCGTATAAAAACGAAGCCCTTATCGGGTAAATTGTTTTGTTCGACTGTAAAAAATTACCTTAAAATACGTTTTTATTATTCGGTTACTATCGTTAACCGCCTATTTTCTTTTAAATTAACTAGATAACTCCTTTTTAAATGTCGTACCCTTTTTATTAATTTAATTTACAAATAATTATTTCGTTTAATATATTAAGGTTGTTAATTAATTAAAAAATATTATTATATTAACAGTTATAATAATTAAATATAAGAATTTAATAAAATACATATAATTATTTTAAGAAGAATTAAAAAAATCTAAGGGTAATCGCCTTTATATATACGTTTAACTATATAAAGGATGGTTCCTGGACAAAGGCTGTCCTAGGCAGCATTTACAGCCTAGACGTACTAGCCGCGGGCACCTAAAAGCACTAATTACCGATATATTTTTAAAAAAAATTTAAATTATTATATATAATATATAATAAGGATTATTATATTTAATATACATAATATAAAGTTTATATCATTATTAGTTATTATAATAACAAATAAAATATAACTAATTTAAAATATATTTATATATTAACTTAATATATAAAGATTTTATATTAAAAATAAAATTATTTTTTTATAATAATTATTATTAAACTTTTTTAAAGTAATATATTAAAATATGTTAGCAGATATAATGATTTATTATTAAGGCGTTAAAAGGATTAAAAGGGCTTTAATTTAAGGACTTAGGATTATAAGAACAAAGAAGTTATAGCTATATCTAGCCGCTTCTCCCCCTCCCAGTTAGAAATAAGTAACCTAGAATAGAACTACAGCCTGAAGAATGCAACATAATTTACCCATAAAATATTTAAAATAACGTTTTATTATTAATCTCATAGCTTAATAGCTACGAGTTTAAGTATCTTTTTTTATTATTCTAAGCTTAGGGCCTCTATTATAATTAATCGTAAAAGATAACTAGTTTATATTTAGTTTAAAAAGGTAATTAATTAAAGCTTCGGTTTTATTACTATATCGGCGACAACTAAATTAACTGGTTAAGAGTTTTAAGAACTAGTTAAATTAATTATATTTAAAATCGTTTCGATATCGTATTTTAAACTCCTTATTACGTTTTTTCGACTTTTTACTAAAAAAACAGTCTTTAAAACGTACTTTCCGTTTAGGTTTATATAAAAACTACTTATATATATACTTAGTAAATAGATTATCTAATATGTAAAACTTTACTATTAATATAGAATTTAATAACGTACTACATTACCTTACGAACTAAACCACTTTATAAACTGCTTTTATTAATATATTTATTATTTAACATTTATTAATAATTATTTAATATTAATAATATAAAACGTTTTATAAAAAAATTTAAAATAAATTTAATGATTTAAGTTAAAAAACGAAATCCGAAACTTAATTTTAAAAAGTTATAATTTTTTTATAAAATCCCGGAATTTATTTTAAAAGCCCGATATTACGGTTAACATACCCGAACCGATATTTGGTTTAATTTACGAAAATTAACGTTAAACGGAAAAAAATTTATTACCGAACGAATTTTTAATTTAAATACGTAAACGTTTTTTATCCGGTTTTATTATATTAAAAATATAAAGAATTTATTATTAATTTAATGCGTTACGGTACGCGTTAATATTAATTAAGTATCGAAATTTATTAAATAGTAAAAAAAAATTTAAATATATTTAAATCGGAATATCGATTATTAACGGATATTATACGAAAATTTAAAAATATTTCGTAAATAATTCGAATTTATTCGGGTTATTATCGTAAAATATAATATTACAAAAAAAATATGTATAATTTTAACGAAATTAAATTTTTGATAAAACTTTTTATAATAATAAATATAATAATTATTAATACCGAAAAATATAAAAAATTTAAATAAATTTAATAAAAAAATAAAAAATAAATTATAATTATTTAAATTATTAATTTTTAAAATCAAGTTATACCGTCATTTATTATTATAACGGGAAAAAATTACTTAAAATTTTAATTCCGTAATAACTTATTATTAATAATTAATTAAAAAATCGTATTAAATAATAATAATTAAATAATAAACGAATTAAATTTAAAATAAATCTAATATTTCGATTAATATATTTAAACGCGTACGAAAAAATCGAAACGTTTTTTTATTTTTAACGGTTACGAAAACTATTATTCCATAAAATTTAAAAAATTTTACGTTAATTATAATATTATTATACTTTATATATCTGTACATTTTTTATATAAACTTTAACTTTTTAACGTATTTTGTTTTTTTATTTTAAAACGCGTTTATTCGTTATATATCGAAAACTTAATATAACGTTATTATACTTATATCGCCAAAAAAAACTTCTTTACCGGCTTTTACGATACGTTTAAAATTACTATAACGTCCGATAATATTAAATCCGGATTTGTAAACATTAATTTTATTTTATTTAATTTTATTTACGTTTTTTCCGAATTCGAAATCTTTTTAATTATATTTACGTTAATTATTTCCTTATTAATTTCCGCCGGTTTTATTTATTCCTTCCTTACAAAAACCTTTAAAAATATTAAGAAAATAATAAAATAAAAACGTTATTTAAAAAAAAATAAAAATTATTAGGGTAATTTGCTAACAAAAATGGTTAAATCGGCAAATCTTTTAATAAAAAATAACTTATTATTTTTATACGAAGTTGCTTTTTTTCGAAAAAAAGTTACCTAATTACGCGAAACGAATTACATTTTAAGCAAACGTCGAAGGATTAAAAATAAACGTCTCTAAAAAAAAACATTTATTATATAAAAAGGATAAGCTTTTTTAATTAAAAAAAAAGATAATAAAGAAGTGCAGTTTATAACGGTTAAAAATAATTATCGCAAAAAAGTTATAACGAAAAAACGGAAATATAACATTTATGGTAAACCCGGATATAATGCACGTACTTATAATAAAGCTATAAAGACGTTTAACGAAAAAAAAAATCCGATTAATTTATATTATTTTAATATATTATAATTAATTAATTTAAATTTTTTTCTTATAAGGTGCCGAAAAACGGTTTGCGAAATAATTTAACTTGCAAGGTAGTATAATACGTTATATATATTTATTTTATAATATTATATATTATAACATATTTCCTTTAATTCTTGAAATATATCTTAATTATTATATTAAATATAAAGGTTTTTTAGTTTAAAAGAAAATTAATAAGTATACCTATTTAATAAATTTATAAATATATATATCGTATTAAATGTTTGGACCTACTATTTACAAATTCTATTTAACTTTATATAAACTGAATAATAATAACTATATATCTAAAATTATATATTTAATATATATATAAATTTATATAATAATATTATACTTTTTAATAAGTTTATATATCTTAAATGATTTATTAAATATAATGGTTACTTTTTAATTATTTTAGCGAATATTAATTAAAGCTTTTAAAACTTTATAATATCTTTATAACTATAACTTTAAAAATTTCTCTACTTTATATTAAATTTTATTAATGTTTAATATAAAAATTATAAACTTTCATAAAATTTAAAAAAGGGTTTAAAAGTTATATTTTTTTTTAAAAATATTATAGATATTATAAAACCCTTACTTATTTAGCTTACTTTTATATCTAGCTCGTATATATAGTATATTAATATTAATTAAGGTATAAAAACATTAAATCTATATATATATTAGTAACATATTCGATTTCCTAAGTAATTTAATTAACTAATACTTTAATAATTTCTTAAATTGTTATATTCGATAGAAATCTTATTAATGCATAAAGGTTACGTAACTTTTATCGGTATTTCTGTTAGTCTCGTCCCGACCGTGCCTTAAAGCTAACTCATGCCAGCTCGTAATACTACTTTTAAATCAGCAGGTAATAGGCTGGGTTAATCCCTAACTACGATAACCCTTTCGGTATTAATAAGAAGGGCATGGTAAGGTCTAAAATAGAAGGTTAAAGGCAACGAGTTACGTATGGTTAATAAATGAAAATCAACTGAGCTGCTAACAATTATGCCACAAGGCTTAGTCTCAGCCTTGTAAGACGTGATATTCGGGGTTTTGCTGCTCCGATTTCGAGTCATCGAGCCGTCGCAGGCTGCATAAAGGCGGCGAGCCTTTAACACCCTGTCTTAGTGCTGTTGACCAGTGCTCGTTGCGTTGGAAAGACCCGGACCCTCGCTGATGCTAATGGTGATAGCACCAATTCGCATCCATACAGTGTTTTCACTATTGTCACTTCTTTCCAGAGGAAGTCAGCTTTGCTTTCCGAAGGAATGGTAATTACTGCTATGCTTTACTTGAATCACGAGAGCGAGTACAAGCACGTTGACCCTGGCTGTTCCACCACATCTGGGATCTTCAGAATTCAGCTATGGAACTAGTAATCTCAAGACGTACTCTGATGTCAATATAGCTATCGCGTAAGGTATCTATTCTCGCCGAAGGCACATTATCCGCTATGTACCTTCTTTGACTTGCCCAAAAGTTGCTGGTAAACCGGCGCAAAGTCTTATGACGTGTATTGGCAGCTGATGGGCTTCGTGGCCTCGACAGCACGAGCCGAAATCCCGAGGCAGCCGGAGTTTCCGCCTGGTTGGGCGACGCCAGCATCAATCCAGAGGATCCAGGAACCTTCGATGCTGTCCGGGCAGGCAAGGAAGC
Source organism: Monosporascus sp. CRB-8-3 (assembly GCA_004155055.1). Classification (NCBI taxonomy): domain Eukaryota; kingdom Fungi; phylum Ascomycota; class Sordariomycetes; order Xylariales; genus Monosporascus; species Monosporascus sp. CRB-8-3. Next base: position 109,816 of record QJNZ01000005.1, read on the forward strand.
CGGCACCATCCAGAGAGAGATTGCCACTTTCGTCCACGACCCATCCATCCACCTCTGCATTGCGTGGGGGCCGTTGAGCGCCCGTGGTGTAGCCGAGCTTTCCCTGGCCTAGTATAACTTAGTCAACTTTGCATTGCATGTTTTACACGCAGATGATCCAACAGTTTGCAATTATGCCGGAACCTATTACAGTGGAAAAAAACCAAGCTCGATCACATACCCATGCCAGACCGGTCGGCGTAAATTTGCTGGGGAGTTGCCGAAGCAGCGTATAGGTAAAGACCGCCGTCCTTCAGATAGAAAGTTGCGTATCCGGGATCCTCCACATCGCAAGTCGCGTCCTGGTCGGGCAGGTTGAGGAAGAGGCTGCTCTGGGTCGCACCGAAGCTTGCGAAGTGGACGGGGCTTGCCGATCGGAGGGCCATAAGGGTAAACTTCGACTCGGCAGGCAGTTCAGATGCGCGGGGCACACATGATGCGGACGACAGGCTCAGGAGAGCGGCAGCAGTGAGTCCCTTGAATTGCATCTTGAGGAAATAAAGGCGTGACGGATAAGTTGATGGATGATGTGTGAGAAATGGTGAGAAGTTTAATTGCTTGGTGGTGATAGTGATCGATGAAATCTTTTCGACCCAAGTAGACCGATCTCTAACTTATTTATACCCAGACTCTAAAGCATTGACTTCCAGGACATTTATAAGAGCGTCATCGGGCAGTCCAACATCACGAGATCTCATGGCCGAAGTACAAGTCACAGAGATGTATTTTGTTAGTTGCCTCCACCGGTGCCACTTTACGGCCAGGTATATTCACATACAAATTTGTATGAGGTTAAACATCGCAGATTGTTCTGCCGCTGCTTCTCTTTATCGTAAGTTGCCAATTATTTCATCTTCAACGATACTCATGAGGTCACATACCACATAGTATTCTACATACAATTAGATCTACAACTTCGTATAGCATATAGTGGCCTAGTGGAGGTAACTAACCTAGTGTAAAGTACCCCTGTGACTTATAATGCTAGTTTCTTAAATACGAGGCGCGAGGGTTTCCGAGTGGCCATCACCGGAATTCATGCTCTGTGAATACCCCACAGACTGGTGTTATCAAAATATCTACCGGAATGGTGGACCCATCGGCCCATCCGATTATACCCGTGCTGTTATACTTCAAAGTGATTGGGCGGCTGGTACGGCTGCTTGCAACTTTTGCAAGGTCGTATTAGACCTTGATTCGAACGTCATTCATAATGTGGGGCCATAAGTCTTTACCCCTTTTAGTGTTTGATTCTGACATTCATCACTATTACGATTGTCCCAGACTAATTAGGGTTGTTATGGTCCACTTGCTAACTGTATGTCATGGCGAGGTATTATTTAGTTAGATGCTGTGGGCCGGTCACGTGACTTATATAATATATCCAACCTAAATCAATCCTCTAAGTAAGCTTCTCCGTATCTCATCATCGCTCACTAACCCTATTTGTGCATGATTGTCCCCTCCAGTTGCACAAGGCCTTTTTCTAAAACCGCCGTTTTACAGGGGATGATGATCTTTGCCACCTGTGTGGACGGGCTTGCCCCCGTGTCGGCGCAAACTCGTAGCAATAAAAACGTCACGGTTCTTCTCTCCATCCCCCCTTTTTTTCTAAGGGCTTTTTCTTCCTTGGAGACAAGGGCGGATCTCGGACCGCTCGGTAAAAGTACTTGATGCACGGATTCCATCAAGGGGAACGCTCGGCTAGGGAAGAAGAGGCGAGATGACTACAATCCTGAGTGTATAAAGAAGCACCGCAGTTGATTAAAATATCTCGTGGAAGCCCTTCTTGCCTACCATTCTACGTTTCCAAGCTTCAACGGCAGGTCCACCATTGTATGCCCTGAAGCTTGTTGGTTTGGACAGCCGCCCCGCTCGAAAGATCGTATGTAAGAGCCGCCAAGACAGCGCGGCCCAAGCGGTGCCCCGTCCTTGCCCTGAAACCCCTAGGCTTCTCTTAAATGATATTACTGCCGTATTCATGAACCATATGTTTAAAAATCATGTAATACTTATTAAAACCAAGTGTTGGTAGCTTTTGAACTCCAGAAGCAACTCAGACTTATTTTCATCAAGCTCCTTTAACACCACCAGACCGCCTTTGTGAACCTACTAACACTGCAGTGGCTATATCTTATAGCAACCTCTAGCAGCACTATATTGTGTGAGGGACTGATGGTAGCTGAAGCAGTTATGCATTGTGTAGTTCTTTGAACAGTCTGCTTACCGGGGGAAGGGGTCTATCGGGGCGGGGGACGAACGGGATCCTTTGGAAATGGGATGACACTGATATTGCTATCATATGCACTACCGGCGGAGTACAAGACGAGAGACGAAGAAAGAACAAGAGAGCAAGCGAGAAGACGATTAACCACCCATCTATATAGGATCCTCAATAAGGATTCTATATCCTCTCGCGGCACTCTAGAACGTCATTTAGAACCTTAGCAGTTGCTCGTAACAATGTTCAAAACATGTTCGATAGCTTAGAAGCTAACCTGCTTATACTAATACAGTCCTGTTCCGTCATCTTCTATTCGGTTTTACGCTAGAGGGTATACTTCTCAGTTACCTTATCGAGATCAGGCTACATTTTTAAGGTAATAGCTATGCCTGCGTCGAGGTTATAGCTAAGGCTTTGAAAAATACTATAACTTTAAATAGTTGCTAACCTAATTAGAAAAACGCTATAAAAATAATAAAAACTTAAAAATAAGGCCTGATAAAGAGATATAATATATTAATACCGTTTAATAGGTGTTTATATAAAATTTTAAATAAAAAACAATAAAAAAATTATTAAAATTATTAAATTACTATTTTATAAGGCTTTAAAGAAACTTTTTAATTATATATACAATATACAAATTAATATTAAGTAAGTTAAAACGGTAAAAATAAATGAAATTTTATAAATAATATATATTTTTTAACTTAAACGTTCTTATATAATATAATATATTAATTATAACTCGTACGAATAAAAAAATAACTAAAATAGTTTTTTTATATTAAAATACATTTAAAAGATTTATAATAAAATATTGAATTCCGTAATTATTACGTTATTATAAACGAGACATTTTGGAGTTAATTAACTTTAATTTTTCATAGTTATAACGTATTAATTAAACTCCGTATAACGAAAGGAATTATTAAACGGTTATTTCTATAAAAAATATATTAAAAACGCCGGTACATAATTCTATAATGGATAATTATATTATCGTCATTATAAGAACGTTATAGTTATTTATTTTATAAATTTAAATATAAATATATTAACTATATTTTCCGTATAGTAAAATTAAATAAGTATATGTATATATATATTAGCTTATATTCGAAATTACTTAAAATATTAAACTTCTCTATCTTTATTTAGATATATTATAATTATTTTTATTGAATTATTTTAATATTTTAAAGAAAAATTAAAAGAAAAGTTAATAATTTTAATAAAGGCCTATTAAATAAACTCTTTTTTCGGAGAATTAAATATTAATATCTTACTCGTTTATTACGAGGATTTGTAATTTAATTAAAAAAAAAAGGTATACAAGGAACTTTAATATATCCGGACGAGGTCTAAGTATGTTAAAGTAATTTCTCAAGGCGCCTTAGCCGTAGACCTAAGTTAAAAACTCCTTTAACGCATTACTTCCTTTACGCCGTATATTTTTCTATATTAAACTAGGGTTAGAGTTATATAGCTGTTACAGCTAGTTCTAGTTTCTTCTAGCTATTTTTAACCTTAATATTAAACAACTTAGTTATATTATTAAGTAAGTCGGCGATGGTGTTTATAATGCCTATTTATTACTCTTTATATAGAGTTTTTTATATTAATAAGGCACGCCCGGTAGTTTTTTCTTTAAGTTTTTAATTAAGAGGTTATTAGCAGTTACAGTGATTAAATATAGGATTTTAGCGAAAAGCGCATGGTTATTCTAGGAAAAACTGAAGAAATCTAGGGGTAATTGCCCTTACATATACGTTTAAGTATATAAAAGATGGTTTCTGGACAAAGGCTGTCTTAAGCAGTATTTGTAACCTAAATACATTAATTGCCGATACGTTTTTTTACGTTAAGTAACTTTATTTATGTAATTTCTTAAAATTAAATTTAAAATTTTAGGAAAATTTATTAAAAAGTTATTAAAACCTTTAATTTATATAAAATTTAAAATTTCGTTTTTATTACTTTTATTTAAAGTAAAACTACGTAATTAGGCGTTATATTAAAAAATTAACCTTTTCGTTTTACCGTTTTTTTTATAGTCGCTTTAAAATATAGGGCCTACTTTTTCCGAAATAATTTAGATTAAATTAAGCATTAATATAAGAAAACGCTTTATATACGTTAACTTATTACGTTAAAGGTTTTATAGTTTTAAAAATCGGATTTATTTTTTACCGGTAATATTAATAAATAATTAACATTATTTTTTTAAAGTGTTTTTATAAAAAGTTATTAAATAAAAGTTCTTTTCCAGTTAATTAAAAGATATTAATTATTTATAAATTATATATAGAATATTACCGCCTTTAGGTAAAATTTAACGTAAAAAGTTAAGGGTTTATATAAATAAGTAATTTTATAGAAAATTAAAAATTTTAAAATTAATAAATAAACGGATATTTTTAAGTAATTATAAGAAAAATATCGTAGTTGTCGTTTTTAATAACGAAAAACAGATTATAATAAGGGATCGCCTTTTTTTCCGTATAAAGGGAATTTAACGGGAGTATTTTTTTTAAGTTTTAAGTTAATTATAAACCTTTCGAAGTTTACTTTGTTACATAATTTCGTAAATTTATTAGCAGGATTGTTTTTGTTTTTTACAAATTAAAAATTAATATTTTTTATTTCGGATTTTTTAACGTACGTAATAATATTTAATTCGAATATAACGTTTTTTTATATTATTGATATTTTTTTATTTATTTAAACGTATTTATATTAATTTTTATAATAAAAATAAGATTTTTAAGTATAAGTTTTACCTTGGTTAAAAAGTTTTTATTTTTAGTTATTTTCATAACTGTTATTTTTATTTTTATGTATTTTATTTCCGTAATATATTTAATAATAACCTGTTTTAATTTCGAAATTTATAAAATAAACGATTTAGTTATAAAAAATATATAGTTTATCGTAAATTTTATTAATTTATAGTTATTTATAAAGTTTATATTTATTGTTTCGAATAACTTTAAATTATTATATTTATAGCATCTATTTTTTTTTTGTAATTTTAAGTATCGAAAAGATGTATTTAATATATTATTTAAATCTTTTGGTAATTTTTTAATATATTTCTAGTATTTAAATAACGGGTTACTTATAACCCTTGCTTAAGTTAATGTTATAAATGTTATATTTAGTTTGTTAATATAGTTTAAAAACGTAAATTTCTTTGCTAAGTTTATATATTTAAACGTTTTTTTTAATGGTTATACCGTTATGTTTTATAACGTACTTTAAATAATTTTTCATAACTAATATAGGTATTTTTTATTTTGTTTAAGTTAATTAATTTTAATAATTTTTTACAATATTATTATAAATTTAATTTAATATTTCTTATTAATAAAAAACGAATAATTCGTACGTTTAAGTAATAATTCGTATTATTTAAATTTTAATTAAAACGTTTTTAATAATTTTTTAACGATATTTTTAACACGTTATTTGTTAAAGTTAAAAAGCAAGAAATTATTTACGTATAAAACGATAATGTTTCTTATTTTAAGATTATAATATATTGCGTTATCCGAAGTTAATTAAACGAAACTTTATTTTATAAATATTTTATTTATTTATTTGTGTTAAATAGTTCTGGCTTGTTTTAAACCGTATAATAAATTTATTAATTTGATAATTTTTTTAATATTAACAATTATTTTATATAAATATTTTCTTTTAATTTGCCGTTTAAGTACGTAGTAATAAAATTTATTTGGAATATATATTACTTTAAAAAAGCGGTTAACGTTATTAAAAATTTTTAATATATTGTTTTTGCGGCAATTATTATAGTTTTATTATAATTAATTTTTTTGCTTATGTAAACTTTTTTGTATAAATACGTATTTTGTATTTGTTTACATTTTTTATAAATATATATATTTTTTTTAATATTTATTTAATATTAATAAAGTGTTTTTAGGTAATTTCGTTAAAAAGCGTAAATTTAAAGGTTTTGCGTAAAAGGTTTTTTTTTGATTTTTATAAAGATAGTTTTAAATTATATGTTTCGTTTTATGTTTTTTATAGTTTTTATAAAAATAGGCTGTTATTTATATTTATAAACGTTTTAAATAGTTTAATTAACGTTTCTAACGGTATTAAAACGGGTTTTATTGTTATTTAACGCTAATAGGTTAAAATAGAAAATATATAAATTATTTTCGTTTTTGCTTTTTTAAGTTAAGGTTAGGTTTAACTTTTGAATTAATTTTAGGGTTTTATTTAAAGCCTTTAAAGTATATCGTTTAGGGATAGTTTTTTTCGGGCGTTTTTTATATATTAAACCTGTTTAGGTTTTTAATTTGTGTCGTTTTTTGAAATAATGTTATCATTTTTATTTTTTACTTTTACGTTTTTTTTAACGATATTTTAAATGTTTTTATACGGGTTATAAAAATATTCGGATAATATTTTTAGTATTAAGAAGTTTATTTAAATTTTTTAAGTTTTAGTAAATAGTAATATACGGTATTATAAAATAATTTACCGTTTTTTAATAGTTATATCCTATAATTATATATTTTTTCATAATTTAATAATATTTTTTACGAATTATTAATATTTTTTTAATTTAATTCGATAGTTATAATTTATTAACATTATATATTTATTACTAATAATTCGAAGATAATTATTATTAAATTTATATAATTTACTTAATTTAAATACATTTTTAAAATATTTAATTAATATTATATTTTATATCGTAAATTAATTTACTTTATTATTAATATACGTTATTATTTATATTATTAAGATTTTTATATACGTAAAGGTTATATACGTTCCGTTTTATAAAAATTATATTTTTCGTTTAATAATTTCGTTTTAATATTAATTATATACGTTAAAAATTATTAATTTGATATTTTTCATAACGTAAAAATTTTTAATTATTATTTTATCGAACTTTTTACCGCTATTAAAAAGTAAGATTTAAATTTTTTTATATTTGTTTTTTTTATCCGGTAATAATATTTTTAAATATTTTGTAATTTATATAATATACGTATATAAATTGTATTATATTTTATTTTTGTTTTTAAACGAATATAAATTTTTATAACGTAATAAATTATTTACGATAAAATCGAAATAATTTTCATTTTCGACATTAATAAGTTTAATTAATTATATATCCTATTAAAAAAAGATTTTTACGGATTTTTTCCGTTTTTAAAAATTTATAAATAATATTTTGTATATTTTCCTTATATTATATGCCGTATAAAAGATATTTTTTACATTTTTAAGCTTTAGATTTATTTCTGTAAACCTTTAAATAATTTATATTAATTATTTAGTATTAAGGTAATAAAAGCGGTAATGTTAAAAAATAATCTTTTTATAATTTCTTTTATTATTATTAAAATTTTCCTGTTTTTATAAACGTTTGAAAATACGTATTTTAAGTCATTTATTAACTTATCGCCGCTTTTTTACCGCATATTTCCATTAGTACGTATTTCTATTAATAGTTTTTGTCGTTTATTAAATTTAAAGCTTTAATAATAAATTCCGATTTTCTATAAAGTTATAAAAAAAATCTTTTTCGAAAAACGTTAGTTATTAACAAATAAAATATATTAAGATTTATTAAAGCGTTACGATTTAAATAATTTTTTTTTTATAAAATATATTATGGGAAAATATATTTAAAAAGAAGTTATTAATATATAACGTATATTTAATTATCATTTCGATTTTTTTATTAAGCTTTTTTAAAGATTATGTACTAATATTATTAAAAGTAATAATTAAAGGATTTTTATTTATTATAATTTAAATTTTCTTAAATTTGATATTTATTATAATATTTTTTTAAAGCTGTTAATATTATTTATAATATTAACATTGATTTCTAAGTTTTAAATGAACTTGTTCAAATTATTTTTGTAAACAAAATAAATATACAAAAATATAACGCTTTTTATTATAATTTTTTAAAGGGTTCGTTTATTTATAACTTAAGGCAATTAATTACCTAAGTTTTAAAATATTTAATTTTTACTACTTGCCGGCCTTTAAAACGTTTAATTGCTAAACTTTTTTAAATATCCTTTTAAATTATCTTATTATATTATTATATAATATCCTTAAGCTATTATTTTTTAATATAAACTTTAAAAGTTTTTTTATTTAATTAATATAAATTTTTTAAACCGTTAAAAATAAATGATTTTTTATTTTTATTACAGTTATAAACGTTACGAATGTTGTTATTTTAATTATTTTATTTATTATTACCTTATCGTTAATTACGTTTTTCTTTCTTTTTTTTACCTTTTTTCTTTTTTTACGGCTTAAGGTAATTTTTCGCTAGATGCTCGTATTTGCTATAATTAAAACAAAGTAGCTTTTTATTTTTATTTTATACGGGCCTGGTATCTTAAAAGTTATTATTGTTATTTTCTTTTTTTTTACCTTTTTAAATATTATAAGCTTTTCTATTTTTTCTTATTAATACGGTTATAGAATTTATTATTAAAGTCGTTAATTAGCTTTTAAAAAAAATAACTAATTTACTTAAGCATTAATTAAATCGTCTTATATTAGCTGCTAACGTAATCCTTAATAATAATAAGGAATATAGTAATTTATTCTTTTAATCCGAGTTTTATATTATAGCCTCTAACATTTTCTAACGGCTTTTAAAACTTTATAGTAAATTATATAGGGTTTTTTTATCGTATATAATCTTATTAAGCTTTTTTTAAAAGGACCTTTACTTAGCTTTACCTGTAGTTATATAGGTTTTCTTAAAAGTATTTAATAATTTCGTTTTTTTAATACTTATAATTAATTTTAAAAACGTTTTTTATACGTTTTAGTAATAGTTTTTACGAAACGTAATTAATCAAGTTATTTTAACTTTATTCCGTTTTTATAATTAATTTTTTTAAAAATAAAAGTTAAGGCGTTATTTTAAAGTTTTTAATTAACCTAGCTTATTAAAAAATTTTCCTTATCTAGTAAAAAATTAAAACGTTTTTAACGTAGTTTTATATTATTATTAAACATTTTAAAGTTTTTTTTTTCTTTTAAGCAAACGTTTAATTCGTTAAAGTTATTTAAGTTATTAAAGCTTACAAAGTTACTAAAGATGTTAAGAGAATTATTATAACGGCTTTTTCGTTTTCGAAAACCTTTAAATAAGTTTGAAAATAACCTATTCGAATTATTAAGGTTTTTACGTATTATTATTTTTTTCTTTACGTAATTTTCCTTTTTTTTCGCTTTTTTCTTTTTTCGGGAAATTAAGTAATTTAGTAAATTATTTTTTCGGATCCGTTTTCCCTTTTTTTAAAAGGTTAATCCTTTTTACAAATTTTTTATTTTTTAAGCGTTTCGTAAAACGTTTTTGTAAATATTTACATTTCGCAAATTCCGTATTAATTTTAATTAAAGTAATTTTTATTAAGGTAAATTTTCGAATTAAAGTATATTTAATAATTATTTTATTATATTATTTATTCGTTTTATTATATTATTGTGTTTTTAATAAGGCTTTAAATTTTTAACTTTATTTTCGATTAATTTATATTTATATTTCCGTATTTTAACCTTTTTTATAATATTATTTAAATTAACATTTAAAAACCTATTAAATTTATTTAATTTTAAATAAAGCTGTTATTTTTATATAAAGGTTTTATATTACTTTTTTAATTATTATTATTATAGTAATAAAATTTCCTTTAAAGAAATTTCGAAAATTAATCTTTTTTTATTATTACGCCTATTATGGGTTTTTATTTTTCCTTTTTATTATATAACTTTTCGTTTTAAGTTTTTTTTTTATTCGAAAAGAAAAAAAAATAAGATGCTATTTATATATTTTTTTGTCCTATATAAAATTAAAGCCTTTATTGGGTAAATTACTTTATTCGGTTATAAGAAATTATCTTAAAATATGTTTTTATTATTCGTTTGTTATTTTTAACTGTTTATTTTCTTTTAAATTAATTAAACGATTTTTTTAAATCTTATATTTTTTTTATTAACTTAACTTATTAATTATTATTTCGTTTAACGTATTAGGGTTATTAATTAACTAAAAAATATTATTATATTAATAATTACCATAATTAAATATATCATTTTAGCAAAAAACGTATAATTATTTGAAGAAATTCTGAAAATATTTAAGGATAATCGCTTTTTAATATACGTTTAACTATATAATAAATAATTCCTAAACAAAAGTTGTTCTAGGTAATATTTATAACTTAGACGTACCAGCCGCAGGCACTTAAAAGTACTAATAGTAACAGATGTTTTATATATAACAGCGTTTATAAGCTTTGTTTTAATTTTATATAAAATTTAAAAATATACTTATTTAAATATTATGAAAAAAATAAAAATATTAAAGTAATAACCGATAGTTATGTTTTAAAAATATAAGTAAATATATTACAGTATTTTTATAATTATTATTATATAATAACGTAAAACACAAGCGACCGAACTATATCAACAACCGTACCGTTCGAACCTATATATTAAAGTAAGATTTTTAAAAATTCATAACTATATCAAACCTTTATAAAAACGAATAAAACTTTATATACGCCTTTGCAAAGATGAATTTAATATAAAATTAAATTAGTAAAATTCATATATTTAAAATGTACTAGCTATAGATAATAATATATTTTTCTCTTTAAAATCGAACCCACCTTCTTATATCTTTATAAAGGAATTTTTGTAAAAGTTTCAAAAATTATTAACTTTTTCTTTATAAATTATTATTAATATGTATAAAATTTTATATTATTTAATACAAATTTCGTAAAGCTATATAATTTTAAAATATGGCATGTTCTTATTTTAAAAAATAATATAAAATAATATATATTTTAACGGAAATAAAATAAATATTTTCCATATTTTATATCCAAATATTAAAAAAGGTAATAAATATCCTGAGAAATTTGCATCGAAATCTAAGATAAATTAACGAAATTATAACTACTTAAATTAAAAGTAAGGCAAATTCGGCTCGCTTACTTATATAACTCGATCGCTTATATCTTACGTTATATAATACATAAAAATATTATTTTTAATAATGAATTTAAAAAAAGAAATATAATTAAATAATAAAATTAAGTTTTTTATAAATATAGTAATTTATTAATAATACGTTAAAAAAATTAAAAACGCTTTAATTAATAACTTTAAAATAATAAAAATAAAAAATAAAAAATTATACTTAATAACTTTACTTTAATTAAAAATATAGAACTTGAAATTAATAAAATATAAAACGCTAAGTTAAAATATATAATATAAATACTGCTATAATCATTTTTTTTTAATTTCGTCTTTTAATAAAAATAATATCTTAATTTATCTATTTTATCTTATACTTGAAGTATTATTTTAAACCGGTAACCTTAACGTAAAAACGCTTAAAAACGTATTTATCGGAATAAATTAAATTGGTTTTAAAATAAAAGTTTTTAACCTTATCTTAATTTCTTCGGTTTAAGGAAAAAAAACGTTTATATACGCAGGGCCGTTATTAATTAAAAGCAGAGGTTCGTTATCGCGGTAACGTCCGAAAGAACTAAAAAAAGCTAAAATAACGTATTAAAAAAAATATAATATAAACCAAACGTAGTAAATTAACTAAAAAATATAAACGTAAAATAATAAACAAAAATATTTACTACTCTCTTAAATAAGAATAACACTGCGAAAAAAAATACGTACTTAAATTGAATTAAATTTTAATTTTAAACTTAACGAAAAAAATCGGTTATAAGGCTAAACACTCAAAAATATAGGAAACGGTTGTTAAAAATTTTTTGTTAATAATTAAATACCGTAACGATAATTCGGTAAAACTTATTTATATTAATAAAACTAAATTAATAACCGGGGTTATTATTAACGTTAAAAAAGCCTTATAATAATCGTTAATAGATTTATAAAAAATCAAAAATAATTAAAGTATTAAAGCGCTTATATAAAATAAAAAAACCCGATTAAATAAAAATTATTACATTTAACTTTAATTTATTAAATAATAATTTAAAAATATAATACGTCAAAATAATAAAATAAATATATTTATTAACGTTAAATAATAGATTATTCTATTTATTAATTTGATTCGAAATTATAATAATAATAATTAAAAACGTAATTAAAGATATATTACGTTAATACTTAATTATTGCGATAAATTAAATATATAATAATTTTATTACCGACTTTCGAAAAAACGTTTCGAAAAAAGAAAATAATAATAATTATATCGCGAAATAAAACGGATAAACCAAAGCTTTATATAATAAAATAAATTAGTTATATTACTTTAATTATAGTAAATACAGCTATATAGCGAAAACTTACTTAAAACTAAAGTATATTATAAAGGATAAAATAAACTTTATTTAAAAAAAGCTAAAGGATTTATATAAAAAGAATAAAAAGATTTTTAACACTTTTTAAAATAACGATAAGATTTAACTCGTTTTATAACAACGTTAAAATTATAAAAGCGTATAAACGGATATAGGAATTTATTATTAAAGCATTAAAAGGATTATAAGAGCTTTAATTTATAATTTTAAAATTATAAGAATAAAAAAGCTAAAGATTATATTTAACTGTTTTTATCTTAGTTGGAAATAAGTAATTTAAAATATATAGAACATAGAACTCCAGGCTGAAAAATGCAGCATAATTACCGACCTAAGTAATATAATAAATTACAGTTTTTAAAATTTAATTTAATTTATTTTTTATTTTTTAACATATTTATATTAATTATTATTATTTATTATATTAATTGGAAATTCTTTATAATTTAAAGTATTTATACCCCGTCGATTTAAATCTTAATTAAAAATTAAAATTAAATAAGTAAAGATAATAATACTGTGTTTTTAACTGATAACTTTGAAATAATTAAATATTATAAAAAACAGTTCAATTAAACGACTTTAAAAACCGAAATAATAATAATTTAAATGGAAGTTTTACGATTATATTTTAATTAATTTATTTAATAAAGATATTAAATAGTAGCGCAAATGGAATTAAGTATTAAAAACTAAAAAACCTTTAAAAGGTATTTATTTAATACATTTTTAAAAGCTAGTATATAAAAGCTTATTAAAATATAAATATTATTATATAATATTATAAGTAAAGATTATATTATAGAATAATTAGTTTTAAATAATTACTTTATTAAAGAACTATTAGATTTACCGTATTAATAATTAATATTTTTTAAATTATTTTAAATAAAAAAGAGTAAATATATATAAACTTAGAACAGATTAACTTAGTTAATAATGGAAAATATAAAGATAATAATCTTAATTTATATTATAATATATATAATTAATAATAGCTAATAATTAATAGAAGGTTATATTTATAGATTTAATATTTATATTTTTCTTATTAGAATATTATTATATTTAAAACAATAAACCTTTTAATATTAAAGTTAAAAATATAGTTATAATTAATTTATATAAAAATTTTATATAAAATAACAATATAGTATAAGAAATACGGTGTTATATATAACTATATATATATATATATATATATGAATATTAAGTAAAGTAAAATATCAAGTTATATAAAATAACTTAAAAAATTAAATATAAACGGTTTTTAAAGTAGCGGAAATATTAACGTAATTACTTTATTATTTATATATATTTAACATATCGTAATTCTAGGGATTTTTTAACCGTTATAAATTTAATTAATATCTTTTAATTATATATAAACAAATAATAAATTCGTATTTAATATAAAATACAGGTTTTTAAAAAAAAAGCTAATATAATAATAAATTAACGTAAAAGTTTCGGTTTTATTATTATATTAACAAGATTTTAAACGCTTAAAACTTTTAAAAATTAACTTATTAAAATTATCGTATATATAATTAATTCCTTTTTAAACTGGAGTTAAAGTTATATAGTTATTATATAGCTGTTATACCCGTTATAACTATTATCAGTTATATCAAGTTTTAGCTTTTTCTAACTGTTTTTAGTTTTATCGCTAAATAATTCGGCTATATTACCAAGCAGGTCGGCGATAGTTTATATAATACCGATTTACTAACCTTTATATAAAGTTTTCTATAATAATATGGAAAGCCCGGTATCGTTTTTAATCTTTTAATTAAGATATTTTATATATAACGTCTTTTATATATTCGTTTTAATTTATTATTATCGTATTTTAAAGTTTATATTATATTATATATTCGGGTATATTAAAAACAACTGTATGAAAAAGTTTTTTATTATTACGTTATATAATTTTTAATATATATATATAAGTATATATATATATTTATTTATTTATATTTTTCTTAAATATTAATTTAATTTTAAAAAAAAACCTTATTACTGCTTTAAATTTTAATATAATTTTAATAAATAAACGTTATATAATTAAATTTTTATTACTTTAATAATTAATTAATATTTAAAATTAATTATTTTATACGTAAGTAAAAATACCATTTAAAGACGTATAGTTAAAATAAAAAAGTAAAAAAATTAAGTTCGGTATTAAACGATAATAAATAGTAACAGTAACTAAATATATTTACGTTTAAAAAAGAAAGCGTTAGATGTAGTCTTAAATTATTTCGAATAAAAGAAAAAGGTATATAAAATGTAACAGATTATACTAGAATATTAAACGAAAAATGTTCGTAGATATAATTAACGTCCGAAAAAGCCGTTTAAAAGTAATAAATAAATCTATTATTTAAAAAATAATATTAACTTTATTATTTAGTAGTAATATTATTAATAAATATAATATTAAATTTATATATATTTAAGTTTAAAGCGTTAATTAAAAATAATTTATAAAGGTATTTATAAATTTATAAAACTAAAACTTTATAAATAAAATACTTTGAATAATTAAAAGTAATTTAATTTTAAGATTAATAAATAAAATTATTTATATTATAAAAAAAATTAAGAAATATAAAAAATTGCCTTTTATAATATTTTAACTAAAATTAATATATTAAGTTAAAGAAAATATAGTATTAATTATTCATTATGTAAAGGAAATATTAAAATTAAAGGTATAATTACAAAAATAATAAAAATAAGTAAAATATATATTTATTAATATTATAACGATACAAGATATTTTTATAAATATTTATAAATATTAAATACTTTTATTTAATTAATATTATAAATAAATTAAACATAATTTTATTTATAATGGACTTTTTTTTTTACTATTTTAGTACTTTAACAGCCGTATTAAAATAATATTTATATATAATAAATTTAACTTTAATTTAAAATATCGGTATTTAAGTACTACTAAGCTAAAATTAAATATATTTTATTACTTAACTACTATTATTATATTAATAATTACTAGATTAATAAAATTATCAAATTCGAATATTAAATATTATAAAAAATACGTAATTATATGGATTACCGTATTTTAAAATATTTTAAAAATATTTTTAACAAACATTTATATAAGATATTTACAATATATATATATATATATAACTAAATAATTCCGTAATATTAATAATAATAAAAATAAATTTTAAATAATTATAAAAAAGTATTTAAATAAAAACTATTGATTTTAATAAAAATAAAATATTAATTATAATATAATATTTCAAAAATAAAATAGGTAATATATAATAAACCTAAACGTTTATATTTTAAAATATATAAATTATATTATTATCCAAAAGCGTGTTATTTTAAATTTAGATTATAAATATTACAATATTAATATTAATAATTTAAAAATATTATAAATATAATAAGTAAATATAATTAATACTTTATAATTAAGAAAAAAAGAAAAAAAATTAAAACTATATAATTTAAAAAATATTAAAAGTTAAAGATAATAATGTTAAAATAAGTTTGTTATATTAAATTTATGTAATATATTTATTTATATGCAGATATGATATTTTATAATTAAAGTGTTAAAAAATTAAAAGGGCTTTAATACAACCCTAGGATTATAAGTATATAAAAGTTAAAATTTATTTTTAATTGTTTTCCCCCTTATTTAAAAATAAGAAACCTAGGATTAAAAAAAACAAAATTATAAGCTTAAGAATGTAATATAATTGCCGATATAATAATATTTTTTAATTCCGTCTCTTAGCAAAATTAATATTTTAATCCCTTATTTTATATTATATTCGAAGTACCGTTTATTCCGGTACGGAGGTTTAAAACGGTAAACTTTAAAATAAAAGCGTTTAAAAACAGATTTATCGGAAAAAAATTAATTCGATTTTTTAAAAAACGGCTTTAAAGTTCCTTTAATTATTTCGAATAAAATAAAAGCGTTTATATACGTAAGGCCGTTATCGATTAAATGCGAAAGGGCTCGTCGACGCGGTAATATTCGAAAATATTCCAGCAAAAAATTATCGAAAAAATATTATCGAAAAAATTAGAAAAAGCTAAAATAACAATTAAAAAAGTAATAAAATCTAGAAAAAACGTAAAAGGTTAGTAGAAAGATTTTAATATAAAATAATTAATAAAGGAATTCGTTACGTTATCGAACGAGAAAAAAAAATATATACTTAAATTAAAAAAACTTTAAGTTTAAATTTAACGAGGTAAATCGGTTATAAAGTTATAATAATAAAAAAATATCGAAAACGGTTATTAATAACGTTAAGGAAATTTTTATATTAATTGTTATTAAATTTATAAAAAGAACGGAAATAATTATAGTATTAAAGCGTTTATATAAAAAAAAAATTAAAAATAATTTTTAAAATTTAACTTTAATTTATTAAATAAAATTATATAAAATATTT
This sequence comes from Monosporascus sp. CRB-8-3, assembly GCA_004155055.1. Lineage (NCBI taxonomy): Eukaryota > Fungi > Ascomycota > Sordariomycetes > Xylariales > Monosporascus > Monosporascus sp. CRB-8-3. The sequence continues at coordinate 126,951 of QJNZ01000005.1, forward strand.
AACGTTAAAATATATAATCGTTTTTAAAAGTTTAATATAGCGGGATAATAAAATTAATATATTTATTAATATTAAATAATAAGTTATTATATTTATTAATATCATTTAGAATTCGAATTTTAACGGCAGTATTTAAAAGGGATAAATATAAAAAATGCTGTATTAGTACTTAATTATAACGGTAAATTAAATAGACGACGATTTTCTAGCCGAATTTCGAAAAAAGGATTAAAAGGAAAATACGAAAATAAAAAGGTAATAATAATAATGCGAAAGAGAACTAATAAAATAAACCCGTATAAAATAAAGCAAACTAGCTATTTTGTTTAATTTATCGTAAATACAATTATGTAACGGAAAATTATCCGAAGCGGAGAAATAATAGCTTAGATAAACGGTTAAAGCGTGGTGTAAAATATAAGGCTAACTTTATTATAAAAAGGATAAAGGATTTATATAAAACAAATAAAAAATTTTTTTAATAATAGCTTTTAAGGCGATAATAAGATTTAAATAGTTTTATAATAATCTTAAGGCTATAAGAGCGTGTCGGTAGGTGTAGTAATTTATTGTTAAAACGTTAAAACAATTAAAAAGGTTTTAATATAGCTTTAGAATTATAAGGAAAAAAAAGCTAAAGGTTATATTTAACTGTTTTTCCCTTTAGTTAAAAATGAGAATCTTAAGAATAAAGAAAACAGAATTATAGACCTAAGAATTTAATATAATTACCTATAATTTATTTTAAAAAATTAATCGTTAAAAGTTTAAGTATCTTTTTTAATTATTAAAGGATTAAAACCGTTGAAATAATTAATCGTAAAAGATACCAAGTTTAAATTTAACTTATAATGTTTTTTTTTAAAAGTAGGAACGATTGAAAAAAGATAATAATTTAACTTTATAATTCCGTTATTATATAAAAAAATAAATAAAAGAGTTAAATGCGTTAAAGATTTATTAAATTAAATATATACGTAATTAAGCTATTTATTACTATATTTTAAAAACGTATAATATGTTATAATCCGGCTTTATTTTATTAAAACGATTTTTAAATAGTATTTACCGGTTATAATTTTTAATTATTTTTATAAGTATTTTGAAAATATATTAAATAAATTTTATATATAAATAGCTAAATATTCGAAAAGTATTAATATTATATATTAGATAAATTTATAAAGTAATAACGGTTATAAAATTCCTATAAATTTTAAAAATTAGGGAAATTATTTTATAATAATATATAAAATATTGTAATATTTAAAATCATTATTATATATAAACTTAATATTAATTAATAAGTAATATTAAAAATAATATATTATTAATATTAGGTATTATATAAGTGAATTATTAATATAAAAATGTTAATTATTAGATAATATAATATAAAATTAAAATTTAAATTAATTAAATTTATTAATATGATATATATTTATAATTTCTATATAAATACGCGGATTATATCCGAAATTATTGTAAATATTATATATACTTTATTTAATTTAAATATTTTAACGATAATAAGTTTTATTATTTATTAATTATCATTCCTTATTATTATTTATATTAAATAATAAAAAAAAAATTATTTTATAAAAAAAATATGTTTAATTTTTCGATATTTATTAGTAATAAAATATGTTTTGTAAATATAATTATTAAATAAAAATTATGAATTATTTTATATTAACGTAGGATATAAGAAAACGAGCTATATAAATAAATAAGCTATTTAGGTTAATATAATAAAATCAAATTTTTAACAATTTATAATTATATTCAAAAATTTTAAAAATAAAAAACTTTATATACGTTTTTATAACGATAAAAGTAACGCAAAATTAAATTAGTAAAAATTATATTTTTAAAATATACTAGTTATATATAATAATTTATTTTTCCTTATAAAATAAAACCTATATATTTATATCTTTATAAAGGAATTTTTCTAAAGTTTTAAAAAAATATCAATTTAATGTTTATATATTCTTATTAAAATATACCAAATATAACATTATCTAATAAAGTTTTCGTTAAATTATATAATTTTAAAGTTTGTTATTTTTTAATTTAAAAAATAAAAAAAAGTAATTATTATTTTGCCGGAAATAAACTGAATCTTTTTTATAATATATAGATAATTTAATTAAGTTAAATCGTAATAAAAGATAATTTGGCGAAATTATAACTATTTAAATTAAAAAAGGAACAAATTCGGCTTGCTCGCTTATATAACTCGTTCGTTTATATTTTACGTTAAAAAAATTTTCAAATTAAATAAGGTTTATAAATAAATTAACTTAATAATATTTAATCCTTATTTGTAAATTTTAAATAATATAAATTATTTTAATAATAATTTTAAACATTTTGTAAAATCGAAAATAACGAATTTTTTAAAAAAAAGTAAAAAGTTAATTAAGTTAAGAATAATTGAAAATTTTAAGCTATAAAAAACGGAAATAATATAAAATAAAATAAACTTTTTTATTATTTATTCGAAATTAATAATAACGGTTATTATAACAGTTTTAAATATAATATAAATACTAATAATGAAAACCGAAAAATATAACGTAACGGTATATAAACCCTTCGATATATAACGAATAAAAACGTTTTAATAAGGAAAAATAAGATATATTTAAAATTTAAGATATATAGAATATAAATAAATATAATATTCAGGATAATATTATTAATTTATAATAATTTTTAAAATTAATTAACAAATAACTTTTAAAATTATTAAAATTAAAAAACTATTTAAAAATCTTAAATATATATTTTAATATATTTCTTATAACGTATTATATAAGCAAGCGAATTATATAAATATACGAGCCGTTTTTTAATATTTTGTAAGAATAAATTAAAATAACTTAATTAAATTTTTCGTCGTTAAACGTTTTTATAATTTTCTTATAAATACGCATATTTTTTTAAAGTTTGCCGCAAATATTATATATGTAATTTTTCGTTTAAACTTTTTTGCGATAATTATTTTTAACTTTTATTAATTATAACTACTTACTTTTATTTTTTTCATAATTAAAACTTATATTATCCTTATAATAAATATTTGTTTTTTTAAAGATGTATATTTTTAATTTTCCGGCGTTTATTAAAAACGTAATTCGTTTAATAAAAATAACGGTTTTTTTCTTAAAAAAAAGCGATTTCGTATAAAAATATAAGGTTACTTTTTATTAGAAAATTAACCGATTTTAATATCTTTATTAATAAGTTACCCTGGTAGTTTTTAGTTTTTTTTTTATAAATAACGTTTTCGTTAAATCGTTTTAATAATATTTATAGGAATTTTCGTAAATAACGAAATAATTAAATTAATAAAAATAAATAAAAAAACGGTTAATATAATTATAATTAAAACTTTTAATTCGAAAATAAGGCGATTAAAATTAAATAAAATAAATTTTACTTCTATAAATTTAAATTTAATATTATCGGTTATTATAATAACTTTAAATGCGTTATAAAACCCGGCGATAAAATTCTTTTTAATAATATAAATAACGTAACGTTATATAAAACTTTCGGTATAGGATAAATAAAATACGTTAAAAACTTAAAACCGAAACAAAAATTAAATATATAAAGTATAATAATAATATTAATTTTATAATAATTTTCGAATTTTATTTAATAATACTTTTCGTAACTGCTAAAAATAAAAAAACGTTTTAAACTATAAATACATATTTTAATATATTTAGCGAAATACGTAATTTATTTTAGATTTAATTTATTTACCGTTTAACCGTTTTCGTATATATTACTTTTTTAATCGTATAAAAGTAAATACTCCGTAATCTAACGAAAAAAAAACTTATTCCGGGTAAATATAATATATAAAAATAAAACCTAAATTAAAAAGTTAATAATTTATATTATTATAAATTATTCCGAATTTTCTTTTTAAGTTTATTTAAATTTTTAAATTTTTAAATATTTATAATTACTGTATTTATTATTATAAAAAATTTCTTAAAAATTTTATTTTGTCGAAGTTATAAATATTTTTTTTCGTAATACCGTATTTTACGATTATAACCTAAATACGTTTAAATTATTTACGAAATAACTTTAAATTTTTAATTTAAATTATTTAAAAACTTTATTTTTCGATTTATATATATTTTAAAATTTCTTTACTGTTTAATAAAAATAAACGCTTAAAAATTTTTAATAAACATTACGAGGCGTTAAATATATAATAAGTTAATTATATTTTTACTGTATTATAACCGGATATAAAACGTTTAGGTATATTTATTAAAAATACGGTTAATAATATATATTTTTCCGATTAAAATTTCTTTTCGCGAATTAAAAGTATTATTAGTTCGGGCGTATTAACCGTAAAACCGGGTTTTTAAAATAAATTCGGGAATGTTATAACGTGCTACATATATAAGCGAAAGACATATATAAGCGAGCCGCTTTTTGGCACTCCGTAATAATAAATTTAAATAACTTAATAATAATATATCGTATTAATTCAAATTAATCGGATTTTTCTTAGCTAAATGTATTTATAACTTTTTTACAAATACGCGTATTATATCCAGGCTTGCCGCAAACGTTATATTTCCGTTTTTTCGTTTTAACTTTCTTACGACAACCCCCCCCAGTTGCTATTAGCTGCATTTTTTCACCACCCTTTTCTTTTTAGGCCAAAAAAGCTTATTTTTTTTGTATAATAAATGTTCCTTTTTTTTAAAGACGTTTATTTTTAGTTTTACGACGTTTACTTAAGATATAATTCGTTTTGCGTAATTGGACGTTTTTTTCCCGGAGAAAAACGGTTTTATGCAATAATAATATATAACCTTTTATTATAAGATTAACCGATTTAAGTATCCTTATTAACGAATTACTTTGATAATCTTTAATTTTCCTTTATAAATAACGTTCTTATTTTATTACTTTACGGATATTTTTAAAGGTTTTCGTAAACGGGAAAATAGAACCGGTAAAGGTTAACGGGGAAATAATTAACGTAAGTACAACTAGAAAAATTTCGAATTCGAAAAAAACGTTATTAAGATTAAATAAAACAAAGCCAGTTTTCGCAAATTTAAATTTAATATTATCGCACGTTATAACAACTTGAAACACGTCGTAAAAGTCGGCGAGAAAATTTTTTTTGATAATATAGGTATAATAACGTCATATTAAATTTTCGATATACCGCGAATAAACGCGTTTTAAAACAAAAAAATAAAATATATTAAAAGGTTAAAGCCGATACGAAAAATGCGCAAGTATACAAAACGTAATAATGTTATGGTTAACGTAATATTTTTTAAATTTTATCGAATAATGGTTTTCGTAACCGTTAAGGATAAAAAAACGTTTCGAACTTTTTATACGCGTTTAAATATATTTATTAAAATACTAAATTTATTTTAAACTTAATTTATTTATTATTTAGCTATTATTACTTAATACGATTTTTTAATCAGTTGCTGGTAATAAATTATCGCGGTATTAGAACTTAAAATAATTTTTCCCTGCTATAATAATAAATAACGGTATAACTTAATTTTAGGAATTAACAACTTAAATAATTATAACTTATTTTTTATTCCTTTATTACGTTTATTTAAGTTTTCTACGTTTTTCGGTATTAATAATTACTATATTCGTTATTATAAAAAGCCTTATTAAAAATTTAGTTTCGTTAAAGTTATAAATATCCTTTTTTGCGATACCGTACTTTACGATTATAACCCGAATAAATTCGAATTATTTACGAAATATTTCTAAATTCTCGGATAAAATCCGTTAATAATCGATTTTTCGATTTAAACGCGTTTAAAGTTTTTTTTACCGTTTAACAAAGTTCGACGCCCAGTTAATTCCGACGCATTCCGTAACGCGCTGGGCTAGCAGTATATTAACTATATTTTTAACATATTAAAGCCGGATAAAAAACCCTTACGTATTTAAGTTAAAGATTCAGTCGATAATCGATTTTTTTTTAATCGGCATTAATTTCTGCAAAGGAAAAATAATATCGGCTCGGGCGTATTTACCGTTAAAACGGTATATTAAAGTAAAATATAAAACTTTATAAATAAAATTAAGTTTTTTATAACTAATTTTCGGGTTTCGTTTTTTAGCTTAAATAACTAGGTTTATTTTCGTTTTTTTTATAAGGCATTTTATAACGTTAATATTAAGAAATAAACGATTAAAGATAGATAGTTAAAATGGCGAAAAAAGTCTTTCGCTTATATATATCTCTCGTTTATATATATAGTACGTTATATAAAATATAACTTTTTAAAATTAAATTTCGGGTATCGTCTTTTAAATTAAATATTTAAATTTATCTTAATTTTTATAAAAAATACTTTATATTATTAATATTAAAATATTTATAATTAAATTTAAAAAGTTAAAAAGTTAAGAAAATTAATTTATTCGCTTATATAACTCGTTCGTTTATATAGTACGTTAATTTTTATTTTTTATACCGTATTTTATTAATTATTTAACCGTTTTTAAAAAAATTTATTAAATAAAATAAAAATAAATTATTACTTAATTAAGAAATAAAATAATATCCCCGTAAAAAGAAAATAAAAATATATTACTTAATATTTAAAAATAAATAATTTATATTATAATAAATGATTAATTCTTATTAATACCAATTATAAACCTTTAATTTTTACGATATTTATAATTATTCTATTTATTAATATAAAAAAATTTAATAAAAACGGTATTTTGTTAAAATTATAATTATTATTTTAATAATATTATATTTTAAAATTATATACCAACTATCCGCAATTAATACTTTCAAATACCTATAACTGGTATATTTAAGCTATAAGCTATTACTTAAGATAATTTTATTTAGAAATTATCTTTTATATAGCTAAATGTATATATAAAGGTAATTACCCTTAGATTCTTTTAGTTTTTCCTAAAATAACTATACGTTTTTCGCTAAATCCTTTTATTTAATTATTATAATAATTTATATAATAATATTTTTTAATTAATTAATAATCGTAATACGTTAAACGAAAAAAAATATTTAAAATTAAGTTAATAAAAAAAAATTAAAAAAGAATTATTTAATTAAGTTAAAAAAGAATAAATAGTTAACGATAATAAACGAATAATAAGACCGTATTTTAAAATAATTTTTTATAACCGAATAAAATAATTTTCTCTATAATGGTTTCGTTTTTGTACGGAATAAAAAATATTTAAATAACACCTTATTTTTTTTTTCATTAAAAGGATTTTTAAATCGAAAAGTTTTATATTAAATAATAAAAACTAAAACCTACAATAAGCATAATAACAGAAAAAAAATTTACGTTCGAGATTTTATTAGAAAAAACCTTATTATTATCATAATAATGCTTAAAAAAGTAATATAAAATCTTAATATAAAATTAACAGCCCTAATTAAAATTAAATAAGCTTTATACATTTTTAAATATTAATTTAAATAAAATTAAAAAAAAAAGTTAAAATAAAGAAAATAAATATATATTAATTAAAAATAAAGTTAAATATTTAAAACTTTATTAAAAAAAACGATAATGTAATAAAGCAAATAAATAATATTATAAATCGATTATTAAATATATTTTAATTTAAAAACGTACTTTAATAAAAAACACCTTAACTAAAAATAATACGGAATTTACGAAATGTAAATATTTATAAAACGCCTTACGAAACGTTTAAAAAACAAGAAATTTATAAAAAACTTTTATCGTTATCAAAAACGACGTAAAAAAAATTAACCCCTTAAAAAAACATAACGAAATAAAGGAAATAATTTACTAAAAAGCTTAATTTCCCGAAAAAGTAAAAAAGCAAAAAAAAAAATTTTTTACGTAAAAAAGAAAATATAACGTATAGGGACCCCGGCGATTCGGATAAATCACCTTTAAACTTATCTAAAAATTCTCAAAAACGAAAAAAACGTCGTAATAGTTCCCTTAATATTCCCAGCAGCTTTTTTAAGTTTTATTAATTTAAATAAATTTCATAAATTAGGTATTCGCCTAAAGGAAATTTTTTTTAAAAGTTTAATAATAATATAAAGTTACGTTAAATACGTTTTAATTTCTTATTAAATAAAGAAAATTACCTAATAAGCTAAGTTAATTAAAAGCTTTAAAATAACGCGTTAATTTTTAACTTTTAAAAGAGTAATTATAAAGACGTAATTAAATTAAAACGGTTTAATTAATTACGTTTTGTAATAGTTATTATTAAAATCTACAAAAAGGCGCTTTTAAAGGAAATTATAGGTATTAAAAAAAGAACGAAAATATTAAAGATTTTTGGGAAAATTTATATAATTATAAATAAAGCTAAATAAAGGTTTTTTTTAAAAAAAGCTAAATAAAATGGTATATAATAAAGAAAATTCCGTATAATTTATAATGAAATTTTAAAAATTAATATAAAAGGTTAAAAGCTATAATATAAAGCTTATATTAACAAAAGAAATTATTATATTTTTTATTATTGTATAAAATTATATTAATAATTAATACTTAAGCAAATTAATTACGTTATTAAGCAGTTAATTAACGATTTTAATAATAAATTTTAAAACCGTATTAATTAATAGAAAAACGGGAAATCTTATAACGTTTAAAAAGGTAAAAAAAAAGGAAATAATAATAATAATTGCCGAAATAATAGGCCCATATAAAATAAGAACGGAAAGCCACTTTATTTTAACTATAGCAAATACGGGCATTTAACAAGGGATTACTTTAAGTCGTAAAATGAAAAAAAAACGGCAAAAGGAAAATAAAAAAACGTAATTAATATTAAGGTAATAATAAGGTAAAGTGCCATTATGGTGTCTAGCTATATATATACAAGCTGATCCGTTCATTACATACATATATATAAATAGTTCTGTATAAACGTAACCGGAAAGCACCCCCGTAAAAACCGTCCCTTTAAGGCTAAAAGCCGGAAAAACGTAATACGGGTTATGTAATACGGTAACTAACGATAAATATACCCGATTAATTAATTAATTCTTAACGCCCCTAATCGTAACTAATTCCCAGCTACCCCTTAATTATCGCCGACACGGTAACGGAACCGAAACCCTAATAGGTTTAGCTTTTTTTAAACTGGCGTTACCTAAAGAAACGGTAACCCAAGCTGGATTTAAACCAGCTATCTCTTAAAATCAACCAAAACAAAGTACCCAAGCCTATCGTAATTAAAAAAGACACCCAGGCTCGCGACCATTAAGTTATTAGGCCTAAGGTAATAATAAATAAATTAATTAAAGTAATAATTTACGTAATATTTGTAATAATAATAAAAACGAAAAACTATTTATTTTTAACTATTTAAAGAACTTATATTAATTAAAGTAAAGAAATTTAATATTTACGTTAAAAAATAACAACTTAAAAATTTTATATTAATAATATAATAAAATAATTTAGAAAAAAACTTAAAAAGCTTTAATAATTAAACGTTTTAAAGTTTAAGCGATATATTATTTTAAGTTATATAAAAGCGAAAGTTTTAATAGGATTACTATAAAAAGCATTATGTTTTTATATATTTATTTTTTCTATAGGAATAATTTAAATTAATTACTATAAAACTTGAAAATATACGTTAATATTACGAATAATATTTACAATTTTAAGGAAAATATTATAATGCAAGGTTGTTAGGTTCAAGCCGTATTATCTAGGCTAAGCTAAAGATATAAAATAATTACACTAATAATTAATACGATAAATACTTTATTTAATATTTTCGAATACGGTAATTATTAATAGTTTTTACGGTAACGATAAATTATATTTCGGTTGCGAAAAACCTTATCCCGAAGCCGATTATTAAATCCCCGTAAACACGTAATTTTTCGATTAATATCGGCTTAGGAGGCTTATTTACGTAATGCCGACAAGTTTCGACCTTAATAAACCTTATGTTTTCTGGCTGTACGGTTTAACAGGGGAAATTTTAGATAATAATTCAGGAAATATTAAACTTTTCGCGGTAAATTTTAAGTCCGTATAAAATAGTTACTTTATAACCCTTCGCTAGTTTTACGATTTTTTTAAATTTCGATTAATTTTAAGGTACCTTTTTAAACCTTTATTAATTAAAATAATTAAAATATACCGGTTAAATCCGAATATAAAGTCCTAATATTCCGTATTTCCGGAATCTCGACGGAAACGGTTTTAATTAAATTACCCGATTTAAATAAAATAATTGGCCGAATAAAATATATCGATACCTCCGTTAATATTAACAATTTATCCGAAAAAAATCGGGTTTTACTTTTAATTTTCGGATACGATTTAATTTAAAATGGTAAAAATAATCGGTTTTTACGTAAATTTATACTAAAGAATATCCGGCTTATAAAAAAATTATTAATAAAACTGGAAAATAACAATAACGGGCTTAAAAACGTTAAAATTTAACTTTTAAATCGATATAAAAAAGATTATGAACAATAATTTATCCGGTTATTTCGAATTACGAAAACCGTCCAGAATTCCGTTAAGAATAGTCGTCGATAAAGGCATAACTGGGCAATTTATAAGGTTAGGGTTTAGTAAAGCTTAACAACCGATAATACAATCTATCCATTTGTTTAATTTAGTTCTACGGTTACGTCTCCTTTAAAGAAAGGAAAATATTATAATAAATATTAAATTTAAAGGAATTAAAATTATAACAAGTAAAAAACTTATAATTATTATTTTTATTAATATTATAAAATAATTTTTAAAAAGGTTTAATAAAAGAAGAAACGAAATTATAATTAAATATACGTTATATATTAATAACTATATTTTAAAACTATTTTCTGGGAAGATATTTTATAAATAAGGAAATTTTTTAAATTGGAATATTTTAATAAGCTTTAATAGGATTTAGTTATTAATAATTAACGTTTTTCGAAAAGGATTTTTTTTATTGGTTAATAAAAATCAGGAGCTTATTATTAAGGCCCCGGATTGAATAAATTATAAAAATTATTAATAGGAATACGTATTAAGGGAGATATTAGGTAAAAAAAACGGCGATAACTTGATAGATAATTTAAAATACGTTTTTTCAAACGTTTTTAAAAATAAAAAGGTTTTAATAACGGATAAAGTTATAAATCTTTTTTTTAATATTACCGTTTTTATTATCTTAATATTAAACGATTAATATAAATTATTAAAAGGTATATAAGGTTAAATTTAAGTTTTAAAAATAAAAAAAATATTTATAATACGGTATATAACGAATAAAATAAGGAAAATATTATTTATAAATTTTTAAAAACAAGGGAAATATATAGCAAAAACCTATTTAATAAAATGTAAAATTAATTAAATCTATTAGTATTAAAAGCAAAGCTTATTTTAATTTTATTATAAATAATTTATTACGTTATAAAAAATACTATTCGTTTTAAAATAAAAATCGGTTTTAATAAAATTTATATATATATATATATATTACGAAAGTTATAACATATTTAGAAACGTTATTACCGGATAAAGAAAATAAATATAAGAAAATATAAATTTTACGTTTTAATAATAATAGGGAATTTGGTATAATAATATTAAAAACTTTTGCGTTATATAAACTATCGAATTAATAATTTTCAATAAACATAATTAATATTAAAACAAAATTATTAAACGAAAAGTCTAATTTTTACAAATTAAAAAACGTACGATTTTCTCGTAAATAAAAATTATTAAATATTTCTAGGATTTCGTAATAAAAACGATAACATATAATATTAATAAAATAAGCTAGTTTACAATAAAAGATATAATATTAATTAAAGATTTTAAAAACGTATTAAAATTGGAAAAATAATATAAATTTAATACCGGTTATTTTTAAATTTTCGGTAATAAATATATAATTTTAATAAATTAAAACTATCGCATTAAATTAAAAAAGTTAATAATTCCTAAAATAAAAATATTATTATTAAGTTATTAAAAGATATATAATTATAAGGTATAATTAATAAAAGGCTGTATGTTATTTTTAATACCGTATATTATTATTTATAAAAACTTAAAAAAGTTACATAAATTTTTTAAATTTAAAAATATTATCCGAATATTTTTATAACCCGTATAAAAACGTTTAAGATATTCTTAGAAATAAGGCGTAAACATAAAAAATAAAGATAATAACGTTGTTTAAAAGGACGATATAAATTAAAAATTAAACAGGTTAAACGTAATTAAAAATGCCCGAAAAAAACTATCTTTAAATTATAGATTTTAAAAGCCTTAAATAAAGCCTTAAAGTTAATTTAAAAATTATAGTAATTTATATACCTTTTATTTCAACTTATTAATATTAAATAATAATAAAAACCGTTTTAATAATTTTAGAAATATTAATTAAGTTATTCGAAACGTTTATAAATATAAACAAATAATTAATATAATAAAACTTAATATTTATAAGTTATTTATTCTTATAAAGAATAACTTTTTCCAAGAAAAAATTATAAAAAACTTAACAAAAAATATATTATTTAAGGTTATTAATATAAAAATTAAGGAAAGTATTTTACGCAAAATTTTTAAATTTTCGTTTTTTAGTTAAGTTATTTAAACATATTTTATTAATATTAAATATGTATTAAGGAAAAAATATACGCTTATAAAAAAATTAAATAAATATAAAATACGTATTTCCGTAAAAATATTATATATCCAAAAAGGATTAATTATAACATAACTGTAGTATATACCGTAACGGAAATATATTAAAAAATCATAATAACGTTAACCGTTTTTTTAATGTAATATATATTCTAAATAAATTTTATTATTATAAGTTTAAACGGTAAGTTTAAATAAGATATTAATATAAAATAATTTCCGATATTAAAAGAATATTTTAATAAGTATTTAAAAAATAGGAAAATATATAACTTTTTTAAAAATGGTTAGTAAATTAATAAATGTATTTTACGATTTAAAATAAACTTGAGTTATTTAATAATGAAAAATAAAAAGAATATTTACAAAATAAAGTTTTCGTCCGTTAACTTAGGATAACGCGATAAAATATAATTATAAAATAAAAAACATTATTTTATCCGTAAATAACTTCCTGTTTTTCGGCCTTAATAAATAACGTCTTAAAAATATCGCTAGAAAAATTAATAAAAATAGCCTATTTAAAAATTTAAATAATATAATTTAATACTAAAGCGTACGCATTATCAGTTTTATATTAACGGGAAATATTAAGCTAAATTAATAACATTATATTAAAAAATTATTAAAGTTAATTAATTTAAACGAAATAAAAAAAACTTATATTATAAATTAAAAATTCTTAAAATACGTTATAAGATATAACGGTATAACTAATAATAAAAGATGTTTAAATATACGAACTTAATAAGAAGATTTAACGTTTTAAATTATATTAATAAATAAAATATAACGTTTATAATGTAAAAAAGGGTAAGGTATATGAATAACCCGTTACTTGAATATTAGGAATATATTAAAAAATTACCGAAATGCTTAAACGGTATATTATATATATTTTTTTAATATTAGAAATTATAAGAAAATTTTTAATAATATAAATATAATAATTTAAAATATTTTAAAGTAATAAATACGAACTTTATAAATAATTACGAATTAATAAAATAGATAATAAGTTATATATTTTTTATAATTTAGGTATTTATTTTATAAATTTCGAAATTATAAAATATTATTATTAAATTTATTACGAAAATAAAATCCGTAAAATGAAAAACAGCATTTATAAAAGTAACTAAAATTAAAAACTTTTTAATAAAGTTAAAATTTATACGTAAAAATTTTATTTTGATTTTAAAAAATAAAATAAATACCTTTAAATAAAGTAAAAAGATATAAATGATACGAAAAAAAATTTATATTTAAATCGAATATTATTACGTACCTTAAAAAATTTTAAAACGGAAATTTTAATTTTTAATATATACAAAATAAAAATAATTTTATGGATAAATTCATAAAATTATTTATTAAAATAAATTTCGAACGATTTATAATTAACTTAAAAATGAAAATATATTTAAAATTTAATTAAAGCAATTAATAAAAAAATAATTCCGCTAAATTTCTTTTATACGGAAAAAAAGGCGTTCCTTTATTAAAACTTTTTTTTCGTTATTAAAAATAATAACCGTAATATTTTTCTTTTAATTATCCGAAAATATCCGTTTACCTATTAATTTTAAATCTTTTATTAAATATAAAATAACTTATTTATATATATATATAACCCTTAACGTTAATTTTTACCGAAAAACGTTAATATCTTATATATAACTTATAATTAATTAATATTTTTAAATTAATAGAAAAAAAACATTGATTTAATAATCTTTTATAAAGAGAAACCTTAAAAACATTAATTTTAATTATTTATTATTATTCTTATTAAAAAATAAATTTAATTTTTAAAATACTAAAATCTTCAACGTAATAAGCTGGTATATATGAAGCTTTTTTTTATATTAACGCCTAACTCAATTCGAAATATTTCGGAAAAAATAGGCCCCGTATTTTAAAACAATTACAAAAAAATAATAAAAAGAAAAAGCCGGGATTTTAATATAACGGTTAATTACGTAACCCTATTTTAAATAAGAATAATAAATATAAGTGTTTAAATCCCATATAAACTAAAAATTTTGATAATTTTTTAATAAATTTTCTTAATATTTTAAATTTAATTTTAAGAAATTACGTAAATAAAGTTACGTAAAGCAAAAAGGCATATAGGTAATTAATACTTTTAAATACTTACGGTTAGTATATTTAAATTGCAAATTATTACCTAATATAACCTTTATCTAGGAATTATCCTTTATACAGCTAAACGTATATATAAAGGCGATTACCCTTAGATTTTTTTAGTTTTTCCTTAAATAACTATAAGCTTTTCGCTAGATTTTTACATTTAATTACTGTAACTGCTAACATTAATAAATTTAAATTATTTACAAAATATTTAAAACTTTAAAAAAGTGAAAATTTATTTAAGATTTTAATGTTTAAAAGTATTTTAATTTTCTTTTATAATTTAATAAATATTAACATTTAATTAGGTTTAATACGTTTTGTAAGCTATTAAATAAATTAAAAATATATTATATTTTCAATATAGTATAATCAAGTAAAACTGTTTTTTAATTTAAATTAAGGATTTAATTTAAAATCTAAGTAATTTAATAAACGAGAATTTTTATAAAATAGAAATATTATTAACTTAATTAATTCTAATTTTTATCGGTTTTATAAAATAAAATAAAAAAAGTTATATATTATATAAAACCGGTTTATATTAAGTTATAACTTTGTTTAAAATTTAAAATGTAAATTTGAATTTCGTATTGTTATAAGCCGTTTAATCTTATTAATATTAAAAAATATATAATATAAAATACGTAATAAAAAGAATTTAAATCACGAATTACTTACTTGAGTTAATAATTCGATTATATAATACGTAAAATGAATTATACAAGGTTATTAGGTTTAAACCGTATTATCCAGGTTAAGCTAAAAATATAAAGTAATTATATTAATAATTAATACGATAAATACTTTATTTAATATTTTCGAATACGATAATTATTAATAGTTTTTACGGTAACGATAAATTTTACCTTAATTACGAAAAACCTTATCCCGAAACCAATTATTACGTAATACCGATAAGTTTCGATTTTAATAAACCTTATGTTTTTTAGTTAGTTTGGTAAAGGGAATTTTAAATAATAACTTAAAAAATATTAAGTTTTTCGCGGTAAACCTTAAGTCCGTATAAAATAGCTGCTTTATAACCTTTCGTTAATTTTATAACTTTTTTAACTTCGATTAATTTTAAGGTTTTTTAAACTTTTATTAATTAAAATAATTTAAATATACCGGCTAAATCCGAATATAAAATCCTAGTATTCCGTAATTCCGGAAGTTTAACGGAAACGGTTTTAATTAAGTTACCCGATTTGAATAAAATAATCGGCCGAATAAAATATATCGATATTTTTGTTAATATTAACAATTTATCCGAAAAAAATCGGGTTTTGTTTTTAATTTTCGGATATAATTTAATTTAAAATAATAAAAATAATCGATTTTTACGTAAATTTATATTTAAAAAATATCCGGCTTCTAAAAAAATTACTGGCAAAACTAAAAAATAACGATAACGGGTTTAATAACGTCAAAGTTCAATTTTTAAATGGATATAAGGAAAATTATAAGTCATAATTTATCCGGTTGTTCCGGATTATAAAAACTATCTAAAATTCCGTTAAAAATGGTCGTCGATAGGGGCTTATATAACTAGGCAGTTTGAAATTATTTTGGAATAAGACGCTTATAAGGTTACGGTTTATTAAAATTTAATAACCGATAATATAATTTATTTATTTATTTAATTTGGTTTTACGGTTACTTTTTTTTTAAGGAAAGTAAAATGGATTATAAAAAGCTATATAAAAGTTCATAATATTTTTATTTTTATAATAATAAGTAAATTTAAAAAATTAATACAAAATTCGATGTTTTATAATTTTATTTAATATAAGGTAAAGTGATATTAAAGTATTTAACTATATATAGCTAATCCGTTTATTATATATATATACAGGTAGTTTATATAACGCGAACGGAAAGTACCTTCGAAAAAATCGTACCTTTTAAAAGGCCGGATAAAAAAACATAATACGGGTTATTTAAAACGGTAATAAATAATAATTAAGTATACGATTAATTTAATTGGTTAGTTTTTAAAGCTTATAACCGTTTCAGTTATCGCCGACGCGGTAATAAAGCCGAGCTTTTAATTAATTTAGTTTTTTAAGTTAACGTTAGTTAAAGAAACGGTAAATTAAGGTTATTATAATAAACAAAAACTACTTACGTTTATAATTACAAAGTTATTAAATTAATAATTTTAAATAATATATCTAGTTTATAATAATTATATATTTCTTTATAATATTACTTGTAAATTACATTATATATTATTAATATGCGATATATAAAAACTTATAAAGTAATTAAAAATTGTATAATAATTTAAATATAATATAAGTAAAAAAATCTTTATATATTTATTATAACCTTTTATATATAATGGATTTTATTTCGATTATTTATATATTTTTATATCTATTATATTATTCGAAATATTAAGTATTATCGTACGAGATATATATTAAGTTTCTTATTTTATATATTAATTTTTAATTATATTATTTTATAAATAATAATATAAAACCTTTTTAACTATAATAATTTATTTTCTTTTATATTTTAATATAAAAATTATAACTATATAAAATGTTAG
Organism: Monosporascus sp. CRB-8-3; assembly: GCA_004155055.1. Lineage (NCBI taxonomy): Eukaryota > Fungi > Ascomycota > Sordariomycetes > Xylariales > Monosporascus > Monosporascus sp. CRB-8-3. The sequence goes on from QJNZ01000005.1 coordinate 144,375, forward strand.
CAGTTACAGTAATTAAATGCAGGAATTTAGTAAAGTACGCATAGTTATTTTATGAAAAACTAAAAAAACTCTGGGGGCGATTGTTTTTATATATACGTTTAGCTGTATAAAGGATGGTTCCTAAATAAAAATTATCCTAGGTAATATTTACAACCTAAACGTACTAACCGTAGGTACCTGAAAGTATTAATTACCGATACGCTTTTTTGCGTTAAATAATTTTATTTACGTAATTTTTTAAAATGAAATTTAAAACTTTAAAAAAATCCATTAAAAAATTATTAAAACTTTCAGTTTGTATAAAATTTAAATCTTTATTTCCGTTATTTTCGTTTGAAATAAAGCTGCGTAATTAACCGTTATATTAAAAAACCGGTTTTTTTTTTTTACCGTTTTTACGTTACCGTTCTGAAATACGAGGCTTATTTTTTCCGAAATAATTCGGATTAGGTTAACCGTTAATATAGGAAAACGCTTTATATACGTTAATTTATTACGTTAAAGGTTTTATAACTTTAAAAATCGGTTTTATTTTTTAACGGTAATATTAATAAATAATTAAAATTATTACTTTTTAAATCTTTTTTTATAAAAGGTTATTAAATAAAAGTTTTTTTCCGGTTAATAAAGGATATTAATTAATTATAAATTATATATAAATTATTAACGTTTTTAAGTAAAAATTAACCTAAAAAATTATAATCATATATAAACAGGTAATTTTATAAAAAATTAAAGTTTTAAAATTAATAAATAAACGGATACTTTCGGGTAGTTGTAAAAAAAATACCGTAATTATCGTTTTTAATAACGAAAAATAAGTTTTAAAAAAAAACGCCTTTTTTCCCGTATAAAGGGAATTTAGCGGAATTATTTTTTTATTAATTACTTTAATTAAATTTTAAATGTTTTCTAACATTTTTTATATTTTCTTAAGTTTTAAATTAGTTATAAACCGTTCGAAATCTGCCTTATTAAATAGCTTTATAAATCCGTCGGCGGGATTATTTTTACTTTTTACGTATTAAAAGTTAATGTTTTTTTTTTCGGATTTTTTAATATACGTAATAGTATTTAATTCGAATATAACGTTTTTTTTGCGTTATTTATATTTCTTCTACTTATTTAAACGTATTCATGTTATTTTTTAAAATAGGAATGGGATTTTTAAATATAAACTTTAGCTTTGTTAAAAAGTTTTTAATTTTAGTTACCTTTATAATTGTTATTTTTATTTTTACGTATTTTGTTTTCGTAATATATTTAGTAATAATATTTTATACATTTAAAAATTATAAAATAAACGTTTTAATTATAAAAAATATATAACTTATTATAGATTTTGTTAATTCGTATTTATTTGTAAAGTTTATATTTATTGTTCCGAATAATTTTAAGTTGTTATATTTATAATATAAGTGATTTTTTCGTAATTTCCGGTACCGAAAAGATATATTTAATATGCCGTTTAAGTATTTCGGCAGTTTTTTAATATATTCCTGGTATTTAGGTAACGGGTTGTGTTAGCTAGCAGGGGGTGCTAAACGCACCCCATATACGGAAAGGCTCCCTTTAATCTGAAGATATATGTTCCGTTACTAAGTTATACAAAAGCTATACGCGTACGAGAAACATACGAAAGTTAACCTAATATAACAACATAATTAATATCCTTTATATCTGACAATTAAGAGTTTTATTTATTTAATTCGCGTTATTATTAATTAATTAACTGTTATTAAAACGATATAGGTTATATATTAGTAATAATTATTTATATATTTTATTAATTGTAATAACAACGGTATCGTTAACGTTTTCCGTTATTTATAACGGATTTAAAGATTAAAATGGCTTTAAAGGCGAATTTTAATTTAAAGCGTACGCGCTTAATATTTAGCGTTATATCGATCTTAATTAGCATATTTTATGGCCTGTCGAACTTATAAAACCCGATATAGCTTCGTATCCAAAAAGACGAATCCGTTATACGATACGAAATAATATATTAAACGGCTTTTTAACTATATTTATATTTTCCGGAGGAACCGTCGAAGAAATCGATTATACGAACTATCCGACAAATATCCTTAAGATAATTACCGAAAGTAAATAAGCTTATATTTAGGATTTCGTAACGTATATTTACAAAAATCGGAAATAGGAGATTTTTTGCAAGAAAATTAATAATCTTACGAAATAAATCCTGGAATCGGTATTTTTAGCGATTAAGGAAACGAATTTTTTTTTAGGAAAAAATTTACGGAAATGGTACGCCAGTTTAGCTAAATCCGGTAAAATGTACGATAACAGGTTCCTAATTAATACGTAACGGAAATATTATAAAAAGCTAAAGTAAACTTTAAAGTTAATAAAAAAATTAAACGAATAAATTATAAAATAATAAAAGGTTATAGCCCAAAAATAGCAATATAAGGTCTTAAAAACGAAAATACCGATTATATAAATTAACGACCTATATATAATATTAGCTTTTATTATCGGGATATAAATAATAACCTTTTAAAGAATAAAAAAAACTAAAATCGAAAACGGTATAATTAGTTATTAAGAAATAGCAGTTAACCTTTTTAATTATTAAACTATAACTTAGTTACCGTTTATATTACAAAATATTAAAGTAGCGTTTCCGGTATTTTATGGAGCTTTTATAAACTTTTTTAATTAAAATAATCCTGATTAAAAAAAAAACAAAAATAACCTTTAACTTTAAGGAAAAACCTTAGGGCGTAAGTTAAAACGAAGAAATCGTAGAAGTTCTTATTCGGACCGAAGCGGTAGCAAACGAAAACGTTAAAAGTTAAATATATAAAGAACCCGTTACAAAACGTATTTAAGCTTTTTTTATAAGCTTTCTTAATACTATTACGTATTCCTTAACAAAACCCCGGCAAATTTCCGCTTTAACGATAAAATAGTAATATACGTTTAAGGCCGGATATTTTTTAATTAATTTTTAAAAGAAAAAATTAACCGCCTGTCGAAAAGCATGGAAAGGATAATTATTTAGGAAATAGATTAATTTTTAAAGGGAGTAAGATAAGTTTTGGCATATTTTTTAATTTTTAATTAACGTAATGCGATAAATATTATGCTTTATTTTTTAAAAAATTTATTTATTTTGGATTTAAGGTTTACGATATATATTTTTAACTTTATTAATAAGTTTTTAAATTTCAAATAAACCGTATAAAATAACGGGATGTACGTAAGTAATAATTTTGTTCCGATTAAAAGGTACGAAAAGGTTAACGTAATATTTCGAAGCTTTAACGGTATAAAAGCGTTACGTTTATACGACATAATTTATTGCGAGAACTTTATATATAATTTAGTATTTTTCCGGCAGTTCCGGAAAAAAAGGTATTAATAAAATAACCGAAGAATTAATAATTTTATTTAAGATAAATATAATTAAGTGGTTATTATGCTGATAAATAAGTTTAATTAATTCGTTATCGAAAATATTAATATAATAGTTATTTATGTAATTTTTATAACTTATAAATATAACGTTAATTCGTATATAACGAGATTATTACGGACCGGTAACGGTATTATGTAATATTTAAAATTAAAATACCTTAGGCTTAAAGTAATTATTTAGTTGTAGTTTTATATAAAAGGAATACGTTTAAAGGGTTTTATAATAATTAAATGCTAAGTATGTAATAAGGCGAAGGCCAGAAAGTAAATATGTTATAAATTAAAGAAAGGAATTTTTTAATTAAAATAAAGAATTGTTATCGATTTTATAAATTTCGAAGAAAATTTTAAAGGATATAAATATGTTATGTTTGCGATTAATAGGTATTCGGGTTTTATTTGGAATATTTATTTTAAAAACTGAAAGTAAAATATATTAATTATAGCGTTTAAATATTTTCTAAAAGTTTTAAAGAACTAGGATAAGGTTTTTTTATAGGTAATCGAATATAATAACGAGATTTTAAAAAATTATTAATTTTAAAATATGTTATAGTTACTTTTTTTAAGTATTAGATTTAAGCCTTTAATACTGTATATTTAGGTTTAAAACAGGGGTGTAAAGCGTTTAAAAGGTGTAATTAAAGAGAAAACGATTATAATACGAAATGGCGTTAAGTTATTTTCGTTTTTAATTGTATATATTTTTAAAATAGCAGTATATTTGTATAACCGTATCTTTAAATACGTATTTTTTTGGTAAAATTTATATAAAGTTTATTATATTTACTTAGCGTATAAAGATAATATTGTAGTATTTAATCGGAAGCTTTAATAAATTTACTTACAAGTATATAGCTGTATAACTTATGTTATAATAATTATAGTTATGAAAAAAAATAAAAATTTTAAAAGTTAAATTTTAAAGTTTGGATTAATTTTTTAGTCGGTTACCGATTTACGAATATTTACGAGATATAAAATCCGTTAATTAATAAGGTTATTATTATTTAAAACGTATAATTTAACGAAAAAATTATTTTTTTAAATAATATTAAAATTTAAAAAACGATTTTTTATATATAATAAAAAAAAAGTTATAAAAATTATTCCGATAAGTAAAAATATTTGATTAAAATAATAATTATCTAATTTATATATAAAAAGAAAATAAAAACCTAAACGGAATAATTTAATTACTGGTTAAGTAAAAAAAATAATTTTAGAAAAGTATTAACGCAAAAAACGTACGGGATGGGAAAAAATAAGTTTATTTATAAAGGATTAATTATTTTTATATAACCGTTATATTTAAATTATTTCCGTTTTTTAAATTATTACCGTTATTAACGTTTACTTTAATAATTGTTACGATTATTACGCCGACAGAAAAAATAAAGGTAACTTTAGGTTTTTTTTATATTATTTAACTTAAAATAACAGTAAAAAATAAAGGTACTTTACGGGTAATAAATATAAGCTTTCCGTGTATTCCGTATTAAAAAAATGTTATCCGAAATAAATATAAGGTGTAAGAAGCCGTATTTAATATAGAACGTTTAGTTTTTTTTGTAAGTATATACGATAACCGGCCGGTAAACTGCGGAAGTTTAAGGAAGTTACTTAAAATATACGTTATTTTAATCGGAAAAATAATAATATTTTGGTATATAAAAAGGTATTAAGGTCGTAAGACCGGGTATATAAACGTAATTTACCGTTATTGCCGTAAGGTTATAAAGAGTTAAATATATACCCGTTAAAGGAGATGTTTTGTAAAGCCGAAAGGGTTTATTTGTAAAGTTATAAAAAGATGTAATTTTAAGAAGTGGTTAATTAATTTTTTGTTAAAAGGAAATAAGTCCTAGGGTATATATAGGTGTACGTTTATAAGTTTAATAAGTATAGCTAGTTATAAAAATATAAAGTACGTTTCGTTATACGAAACGATTAATAGCTAAAAAACGTATGTAGTAATATATATGTATTTACTTTAGCTAAAAAATTATTTAGAGTTTTAATCGTTATAACGGCTAGGTTCGATTTAAAGCTTAAATAATATAACGTTGTTAACGCTTTCGTTAACGTTGACTTATTTTACGAAATATATATAAAGACGTTCTTAGGGTATTTTTAATATAAAAAAACTTTTTTAATTAAAAAGGTTTTATATAATTTACGGAAATTACCGTTATTATGGTAAAAAGATTTTACCGGAACGTTTAAAAAATTAAGATTTAACCCCGTTCCTTATAAACCTTATTATTTTATTCGTTAAAAAATATTTATTTTTTTTTTTATAAACGATATCGTTATCGTATATTATAAGGAAAACTAAGACCTCGTCGATTAGTTAATTTAGCAGATACGGAAACGGTATACCTTTATAAAAGGTAAAAACCTACAATAATTTCTCGGTATCGAAATAATTAAAGATAAACTTAACAGGAAAATTTGGTTATTTTAATTTAACTTTATAAATAAACTAATTAATTTAATCTTTAAAAAAAGCTTAAATAACTTTTTAAAAATACTTATAACTAGCGTTAAGTTATTGCCGAATTTTAATCTAACTTATTTAAACTTTGTTAACAAATACCAGAAAAAAATCGGTTTTATCTTTTACGTAACAATTAATACGTAACCCGATATATCCTTTGCTATATCCCAATTTACCCGTTTTAATTTAAACCCTAGCGATATATATTATAAAACTGCTAATCAAATTATATTATACCTAATCGGGACTAAAACGTTAACGTTATAATTCGGAAACGAAGATTCGTTAGATACTTAAAATGACGCCTTTTTCGCAAATAATACGGTTAATCGAAAAAACTTTTAAACTTATATTATAAAGCTATTTAAAAAAATAATAAAATAACAGGCGAATAAATAAAACATAGTAATTACTTTTACAATAAAAACGGAATTATTATTTTTTGCGTAAATTGCAAAAAAAACTTTATTTAACTTTCGATTAATTAAAAAACTTAAAATTACTTTAAATACTAAACCGTTAAATATGTAATACGATAATTAATAGATTATACGGCTTGTTAACGCCAACGTTACCCTATTATAAACGAAATTACGGTACGTGAATATATATAACTACTAGCTATAAAAAACCGTAAAAAAAGACTTAATTAAAGTGGACTATACGCCTACAGGCGATATGCTGGCTGATAAATTAACTAAAGCCCTATTACGCGAACCGTTTAAGCATTTTAAAAAGCAGTTAAAACTAATAAATATTACGGAAACTTTTAAGCGGTAGAGGAATACTTTGCGAGTGATTTTAAAGAAGGAATTAGCTGATTAAAAGGATTTAATCGCCGGAAAAAAAGTTAAATGGAAAACTATGGCTTTAAAAAATAATAATATATAACAATTAACGCCATAAATGCTTTAAAACGTTAAGGGGGTGTATTAACTAATAAGGGATGTTAAACGTACCTTATATACGAAAAAGCTCCCTTTAATCGGAAGATATATATTCCGTTACTAGGCTATATAAAAGCTATACGAATACGAGAAATATACGAAAGTTAGCCTAATATAATAATACAACTGATATCCCCTATATCTAACAGGTTGTCTATAAACTTTGTTTAAGTTAACGTTATAAATATTATATCCGGTTTGCTAATATAATTTAAGAAGTTAAATTTCTTTATTAAGTTTATATATTTAAACGTTTTTTTTTTGCCAGTTACGCTGTTATATCTTATAACGTGCTTTAAGTAATTCTTAACGAATAATATAAGTTTTTTTTTATTCCGTTTAAGTTAATTAATTTTAGTAATTTTTTAATATATTGTTATTAATTTAGCTTAATATTTCCTATTAATAAGGAACGGATAATTCGTACGTTTAAGTATTAGTCCGTATTACTTAAATTCTTAACTAGGATGTTCTTAATAATCCTTTTGGCGATATTCTTAAAACTTTATTTATTAAGGCCGAAGAGTAAGAAGTTATTTACGTATAAAGTAATAACGTTTCTTATTTTGGGATTATAATATATCGCGTTGTTCGAAGTTAACGGACGGAAGTTTTGTTTCGCGAATATTTTTCTTATTTTTTTTTATTAAGCAATTCCGGCTTATTTTAGACCGTATAATAAGTTTATTAACTTGATAACTTTGTTAAAGGAGAACTTATCTTTTTTTTTATCTTTTAAATACGTATTAAAAAATTTTTTTAATATCGGAAATTATTTTATATAAATGTTTTTTTTTAATTTGCCGTTTAAGTATATAATAATAAAGTTTATTTGGAATATATATTATTTTAGAAAGGCGATTAACGTTATTAAGATCCTTTAATATATTACCTTTACGGTATTTGTTATTATTTCGTTATAATTAATTCCTTTTCGTTATGTAAATTCTTTTACGTAAATACGTATTTTATATTTATTTAACTTTCTTATGAACGTATATTTTTTTCTTAATACCTATTTAATATTAATACGATGCCTTTAGGTTATTTTACTAAAAAACGTAAATTTAAAAGTTTTACGTAAAAGGTTTCCTTTGATTTTTATAAAGATAACCTTAAGCTATATTTTTCGTTTTAGGTTTTTTATAGTTTTTTTTAAGGATAAATTATTATTTATAGCAGTAAACAACTTATAAATGTTAATATTTAACATATTAATTATCTATTTGTATTTATAAGCGTTTCGGATAATTTAATTAGCGTTTTTAAAGTTATTAAAACGGTTTTTATCGTTATTCGACGTTAATAAGTTAAAATAGAAGGTATATAGGCTATTTTCGTTTTTGCCTTTTTAGGTTAAAGTTAGCTTTAGTTTTTAAATTAATTTTAGGGTTTTATTTAGGGCCTTTAAGATGTATAATTTAGGGATAGTCTTTTTTGGACGTTTTCTTTTACGTTTAACTGACTTAGTTTTTTAATTTATATCATTTTTTAAAACAACGTTATCGTTTTTATTCTTTATTCTTACGCTTTGCTTTTAACAGTATTTCAAACTTTTTTATACGGGTTGTAAAAGTGATTTGATAATATTTTTAAAGTTGAAAAGTTTACCTAGTTTTTCCAGGTTTTCGTAAATAATAATATGTAATATTATAAATAACTTACCGCCTTTTAACAATTATACCTTATAATTATATATCTTTTAACAACTTAGCAGTATTTTTTTTGCTTTACAAGCTGTTAATCTTTTTAATTTAGTTCGATAATTTTTATTAATCAGGATTATATACCTGCTGTCGAAAATTTAGAAATAACCGTTATCGGATTTATATAATTTATTTAATTCGAATACGTTTTTAAAATATTCGATTCATATTATATCCTTTACCGTAAACTAACCTGTTTTATTAATAATATACGTTATTACCTTTATTACGAAATTTTAAAAATATATAAAAATCTGTATTTACGCAAAGGTTATACGCATTTCGTTTTGTAAAAATTGTATACCTTATTTTATAATTCCGTTTTGATATTAATTATATACGTTAGAAATTACCAGTTTAATACCTTTTATAACATAAAAGTTTTTAATTATCGTTATACCGAATTTTTTACTACCGTTAAGGCGTAGGATTTGCATTTTTTTGCGTTTACCTTTTTCGTCCGGCGGTAACGTTTCTAAACGTTTTACAATTTACATAATATACGCATATAAGTTTTGTCAAATTTTGTTCTTACTTTTAAACAAATAGTACTTTTTATAATACGATAAATCGTTTATAAAAAAACCAAAATAACTTTTATTTTTAATATTAACAAATTTAATTAACTTTATATCGTATTAAATAATCTTTTTTATATTTTTTTTTTGTTTTTAAAAGTTTATAAACAGTATTTTCCGTATTTCTTTTTCGTTATATACCGTATAAAAGATATTTTTTATATCGTTAGGGTTTAAATTTATCCCTGTAAACCTTTTAATAGTTTATATTAATTATTCGGTACTGGAGTAATAAAGGCGGCGGTATTAAAAGATAATTTTCTTTATAATTTTATCCGTTATTAAAACTTTCCCGTTTTTAAAAACGTTCGAAAATACGCGTTTTAAATTATTTATTAAGTTATTACTATTTTCCTTACCGGATACCTCCTTTAGTACGTATCCTTATTAATAACTTTTATCGTTTATTAAATCTAAGGCCTTAATAACAAATTCCGGTTTTTTATAAAGTTATAAAAAAAAATTTTTCCGAAAGACGTTAATTGTTAATAACTAAATCTTATTAAGGCTTATTAAAGCGTTACGATTTAGGTAATTTCTTTTTTTATAAAATATTTCCCCGGAAAATACTTTTAATAAGAAGTTATTAAAATATAACGTATATTTAATTATAATTTCGTTTTTTTTATTATACCTTTTTAAAAGTTACTTAACGATATTAACAAAAGTAGCAATTACGGGTCCTTTACCCGTTATAATTTAAATTCCCTTAGACTTAATATTTATTATAATGTTTTTTTTAAAGTTGCTAATATTATTCGTAATATTAACGTTCGTTTCTAAGTCCCAAAATAGCTTGTTTAAGTTATTCCCGTAAAAGGAGTAAATGTATAAAAATATAACGTTTTTTATAATAGTTTTTTTAAGGCGTTTACTTTTTTATAATTTTAGGCGATTAGTTATTTAAGTTTTAATGTATTTATTTATTAAAGCTTTCCGGGTTTTAAAACGTTCTGCCGTTAAAATTTCCCGGGCTTTAAGGCGTTTAGTTATTGGAGTTCCTTAAGCTGCTTTTTAAATTATCTTATCGTACTATTATATAAGGTCTTACAGTTGTTATTTTTTAACATAAGCGTTAAAAATCTTTCCGTTTAATCGGTATAAATACTTTAAGCTGTTAGGAATAAATTATTTTTCGTTTTTATTACCGTTATAAGCGTTACGAAAGTTGTTACTTTAGTTGTTTTATTTATTATTACTTTAATATTAGTTACGTTTTCTTTTTTTTTTTTTACCGTTTTTCTTTTTTTACGGCTTAAAGCAATCTTTTTCCAGGTGTCCGTATTTGCCATAGTTAAAGCAAAATGGTTTTCCGTTCTTGTTGTATACGGGCCTGTTGTCTCGGAAGTTGCTATTATTGTTATTACCTTTTCCCTTACCTTTTTAGGCGTTATAGCATTTCCCGTTTTTTTTCATTAATGCGGTTATAAAATTCGCTGTTAAAGTTATCGATTAGCTGTTAAAAGGAATAACCGGTCCGTTTAAATATTGATTGAATTATTTTATACCAATTATTAGCGCGATTTTTTATAGCAGTAAGGAATATAATGATTTGTTCCTTTAATCCGAGCTTTATATTATAGCCCTTAACTTTTCGTAATAGCTTCTGGAATTTCGTAATAAACTATACGGGGTTTCCTTTATCGTATATAATTTTGCTAAGCTTTTTCCAAAGGGATTTCTACCTAGCCTTACTTATTGTTACGTAGGTTTTTTTAAAGGTTCTTAATATTTTCGTTTTTTTTAATACCTGTAATTAGCTTTAAAGGCGTTTTTTTATACGTTTTAATAATGGCTTTTATAAGGCGTAATTAATTAAGTTATTTCAGCTTTATTCCGTTTTTATAGTTAATTTTTTTAAGGGTAAGTATTAAAGCGTTATTTTAAAGCTTTTAATTAACTTAGTTTGCTAAGTGGTTTTCCTTATCCAGTAAGAAGTTAAAGCGCTTTTAACGCAATTTTGTATTATTACTAAACTTTTTAGAATTTTTCTTTTTTTCCTTTAAGCGAACGCTTAACTTATTAAAGTTATTTAAGTTGTTAGGGTTTAAAAAGTTGCTAGGGATGTTAAGGGAATTGTTACGACGGTTTTTTCGTTTTCGGGAACCTTTAAATAAGTTTAAAAGTGATTTATCCGAATCGTCAAGGTTTTTACGTATTACACTTTTTTTTTTTACGTAATTTTTTTTCTTTATTTTTTTTTTTCAGGGAATTAAGTTTTTTAATGGATTACTTTTTTAGTTACGTTTCGCCTTTTTTTAAAGGGTTAATTTTTTTATATCGCTTTTAACGGCAATAAGGGCTTCCTATAAGCTTTTCGTTTTTTAAACGTTCCGTAAGGCGCTTTCGTAAGTGCTTATATTTCGCAAACTTTATGTCGTTTTCGGTTAAGGCGGTTTTTATTAAGGTACGCCCCCGAACCGGGGTATATTTAGCAATTATTCCATAATATTATTTATTCGTTTTATTATGTCGTCTTTTTTTTCTTATTAAAATTTTAAATTTTTAATTTTATTTTTAACCGATTTGTATCTATATTTCATGCCCTAACGTTTTTCTTAATCTTATTTAAGTTGATACCTAGGGACGTATAAAGCTTGTTTAATTTTAATTAAGGTTATTATTTTTGTATAAAGGTTTTATATCGGTCTTTTAACTATCGTTACTAAAGTAATATAGCTTTTTCCTTAAAAGTCTTAAAGGTAAATCTTTTTCTTGCTGTTACGTTTATCGTAAGCTTTTGTTTTTCCCTTTTACTATAGAATTTTTCGTTTTAAGGGTTTTCCTAATCGAAAGAAGAAGGAAATAGGTTACTGTTCGTATACTTCCTGTTCTGTATAAGGACGAAGCCTTTATCGGGTAGGCTGTTTTACTCGATTGCAGGGAGCTACTTTAAGGTACGTTCTTATTATTCGTTTATTATTATCAACCGTTTATTTTTTTTTAAATTAGCTAAATAATTCCCTTTTAAGTTTCGTACTTTCTTTGTTAATTTAACCTGTAAATAATTATTCCGTTTAACGTATTACGGTTATTAATTAACCAGAAAATGCTACTATGTTAGCAATCATAGTCATTAAATGTAGGAATCTGGCAAAATGCGTATAATTATTTTAGGAAAGATTAAAAAAGTCTAGGGGCGATCGTTTTTACATATACGTTTGGCTGTATAAAAGATGGTTCCTGGATAAAAGCTGTTCTAAGCAGCATCTGCAGCCTAGACGCACCAGCCGCGGGCACCTGAAAGCACTAATTGCCGACATAAAATATATAAATATATAATATTACGTTTATCTTGTTAAATATAATAATATTATTATATTTTAATAAAAGCGTATTATACATACAAAATTTTTTATTTTAATTTTAATTAAATGGTTATTATAAATATCTTATTTCGGATACTACAACATTTATAACAAAATATTTAATTTAAAATTTCCTTTTTCCTTTCGTAAACCTATATTTATAATTATAATTTCGATTCTTTTTCTTTTAAAAACACTTAATAATTCTGTTATTTTAAACTTATCCTTTAGATTTATTAAATTATAACTATACTATTAAAAAACATCTAAGATGTTATTAAGCTTATTAACGTATAATTAATAAATATAATAAGAGAAGATTTTAAACTTATATATCTTTTAATATTATAAATAATAATATAATAGGTTTTAATTTAAATATTAATACGAAGTTGTATATCTATAAAATATAAAATAATAAATTTGATTTTATTAAAAACGACGATATAAATTACAAATATAAAATTACGATTTCATGCCTAAAAGATTTATTAGCTCAAATAATACAATACAAGATCAGATCGTCGTAACAGCTTTATTAGTATATTTATATAATTTAATTTAATTTTTAAAAAATAACTAGTAAATAATAGCTTTAAATTTTTCTTTAAGATTTAAAATAAAGAGTTATTTTAAGAGCGCGAAAAGCTTACAATAATATCTATATTTATCTTGTAATAAATTCGTATAATGTTTTAACTTCTAAGTTGAATATTAATATTTATAATCGATTAACTTTAAAGTTTATTTTCTATTTTAAATTTTAATATATTTAAATATTATGTTATTAAATTAAACGATATCTATTAAACGCAGTTTTAATCTTGTTAATTATTATTTATTATTAATTTAAAATAAGTTTATTATTGTCCAATAAATTAAAATATTTAAAAGGCTTATCTTTAGTAAATTACTTTTTGAAAGTTTAATAAAAATATAAATCTTAAATATTTAACTAATTATAAATGGAGAATTTATTATAGAAATATAATGCCATCTTTTTTTAATAATATTATTATATAGAAATATTATCTTATATTTCGTTAAATAATTAATAAATTTAATTATTACTATTTTTGAAATATAAGCATAATTTTCGATTTTTATATATATATTATAAATATGTATTTTAATAATGATATATTTCTTATAAAGCTTAAGCCTTTAAAACGAATATTTATATTTACTTAATATCGTTATCTATAAGGTCGTTAAAGCTAAGTTAAATTATCTACGTTAAAATAAAAGTACGAAATTATGATATTAATAAGTAATATAAAAAATGGTTTATCTAGTATTTTTAACTATAGTAATTATTAATAACTTTTACGATTGCGATAAATTATACGTTTTAGTTTTAAAAAACCCTATCCCTAAGCCGATTATATAATACCGATATGTTTCGACGTTAATAAACCTTATACCTTTTAGCTTTAGGGTTCGGCAGGAGGAATCTTTTCGAAAGTAGATAATATCTTAGAATATGTTAAGTTTCTCGCGGTAGATTTTAAGTCCGTATAAGATAGCTGTTTTGCGACCTTTCGTTAGTCTTATAATAAAAAGTGTTAAGTATTAGCTAGTAAAAAAGGTTAAAAACTTTAAATTAAATACTTTTAACCTCGATTAAATTACGGTATTTGCTTAAGTCTTTATTAATTAAAATGGATAAAATGTACCCAGCAATTCCAATTTTAAAATACCTATATTCCGTCATTATAAAGTTGTTACTGAAAACATTTTATTAAGAATTTCTAAATAATATAAAATTTTAAAATGAGTAATAAATATCGATATATTTATTAATTTAACGGACCTTTTTAAAAAAATCAGATTTTGCTTATATTCTTCGATTGCGATTTAATTTATAAAAATTTAAATAATTAAAAATTAAATAAACTTATAACGTGAAATATCGACCGTATAAAGAAATTATTATAAGAGTTGAAAATAAAAGGTAAAAGGTGTAAAAACTTTAAAGTTTAACTTTTAATTTGATATAAGTTAAAGGATTATAAGTTATAATTTATCCGGTTGTTCCGGATTACGCAAAACGTTTAGAATTTCGTTAAAAATAGTCGTCGATAGGAGCCTATAAGATGAGGTAATTTATAAAAACTTAGGTTTTAATAAAGCTTAATAATCGAAATAATATAATCTATTAATTAAGTTAATTAAGTTATATAGTTACGTCTTCTTTAAAAAGAAATAGCGTTATATATTTTAAACTTCGTATTTTTATTTTAATTATTTCATAATATTTCCTTTTTATTTTATTTTTCTTTATTTATTTTCTAATTAACGTTATACACTCGATATAGTTCTAAAAGGTTATATGAATTTTAAGGATTACTTAGTGTATATTAGTGTTTCTGTTATAAGTTGCCTTAGGATTTATTTATAAATTATTAACATTTTATATATTAATTTATATATAAGGTCGTTAGGTTTCAACCGTATTATCTAAGTTAAATCAAACATACGAAATAATTATATTAACAATTAATACGATAAATGTTCTACCTAATATTTTCGAATAAGGCAATTATTAATAATTTTTACGGTAATAATAAATTATCCGCCTCGGTTACAAAAAGCCTTATCTTAAAGCCGATTATCGTATAATACCGATAAGCTTTAATCTTAATAAACTTTATACCTTTTAACTTTACGGTTCGGTCTAGGAAATTTTCTAAAATATAAATAATAACTTATAAAATATTAAACTTTTCGCGGTAAACCTTAAGTCCGTATAAAATAGCTACTTTATAACCCTTTATTAATTTTACGACTTTAAGCCTAATTAATCCTATAACTTATCGAATGCATATTAATTAAAACAGTGAAAATATAGCGGATAATTCTCCTTATAAAATACCAGTATTCCGTAATTAGAAAGTTTTTATAAAAAACGTTTTTTTAAGGGTTTTTAAGCTTTTTCAAACTCTGGGATAAGTTAAAAATATCGATACCTCCGTTAATTTAATTAATCTTTTTTAAAAAGATTTTATTTTATTTTTAATTTTCAGATACGATTTAATTTATATAAATAAAAATGATTAAAAGTTAAATAACTTTATAATAAACAATATCGACCGTAGAAAAGAATTATTAGAAAAATTAGATATAAATAATAAAAGGTTTAAAAATTTCGAAATTTAACTTTTAACTTTGCATAAGCTAGAAAATTACGAATAATAGTTTATCCGTTTATTCCGGATTATAAAAACCGTCCGGAATTTGGTTAGGAATAGTTGTTAATAGGGACATAACTAGGTAGTTTAAAGTTACCTGCAAGAAGGTTAGGGTTTGGTAAAGCCTAACAACCGAGATATACAATTTATTAATTTGTTTGATTTTGTTATACGGTTATGTCTTTATTAAAGAGATGATTAATTTATATAATTAGTATTAATTTAATAACGAGATATTTATTTAGGTATAATTTTTAAATTTATTAAACGTATTATAAATAAAATTTACGGTTTTATATTATTTTGAATATATTTATATATTTTACCATATCAAAAAGTTATTTGAATAGGTAATAAATTAAATTTATCTTCCGAATGATATTTTAAGAATATGATTTAATTATATAGATTTTAACCGATTGATCTACATTATTACGGATAAACCTAATATTAATATAAATAAGAACGTATTTTATATTTTTTTTAGCGATTTAATAAAATTATATAGTAAATGTAAAATAAATTTAAAAAAGTTAAAACGTAGATTTCGTTTAAAACACGAAGTACTCTATGTTATAAAAGCTTAATAGGTAGATAATATAAAAATAATTACATAAAATATTAGTAATTATTTTAAAGTATTTTTACTATACTAGGAATCGTTAAAATACTCCGGCGTTTTTATTAAATTTAAACTCACCGTTTCATATAATAATATTCAGAGTTATATAATGATATATATATGGTATTAAGTATTTTATATATTTAATTCATAAAAATAAAATAAAGGGATTTTAATTCCCCCCCAAATAACTGTCTTAGTAAAAATAAATAACTATTATTATTTTTATGGTTAGCTAGAAAGTTTTAAGATTATAAGGGATACCTTTTTAAGTATTAAGAATTATATTAAACGAATTATTCTCATTTAACTTTTCCTTTTCAATTTTAAATGTAATAAGAATGTTTTATATAATAGTTAAAAAATCAGATATATTTTGTTTTTAACTAATAATAATTTATATTAAAAGTTCATTACATTTTATTAATAAAGACTTTTTATATTTTAAAATATTTTAAATAATAACGTAATGAAAAATGTAAGGTAGTAATATATTTTACTGTATAATATTTAAACAATAAATAGAATATAATAAAAAATATTGAAATTTTAATAAGTGTATTAGTTAACTACATTTAATAAGCGAAATTGTTTTTATTATATTAAAAAGTTTATTAAACATAAAAACTTTAACCTATTACAAGCAATTATTAAATATAACTAAATTTAAATATTAATTATTAAAATATAAGTTTCTTTTATGAAAATTAAATTACAATTGTTATAATATTACTTATAAATAATAAATTAATTATATATAAGAAGAATATTTTAAATATGCTATTTATTATTCTAATTAATATAATAAACTTTAAATTATAAACATTATATAATATACGTAAAGTTTATATAAGCCTAATTTTAAAAACTAAGGTTAAAAGTAATAAAAATATATAAACCACTTATTATCCTATTTACTATTAATAAATATAACTTATAAGTCTTCTTACGTTATAGTAATATTATATTAACTTATATATTATAGAATATACCTAAATGTTATAAGATCTTAATCTTTAATATATTTTTACAGTGTAAAAAGTTTTTATATTATTGGGAAAAAAAGGTTTAAATGCTAAGAATAAGCTCTATAATTGTAATAGTATGTAAAGAAATTAAATTTTAAATAAATAAAATCTTTTTAGCAGAAAACTATAATGTTTTAACATAATTATAAAGCTTGAATATAAATCTTTAAAATTATATAAATTTAATAAGACTAGTTTATATAGATAAGTTAGTAATAACAAAGAAAGCTATTTAGAAAATACTATAATACGTATAATATTATATAATTTAAAAATATAAATTGTAGTATTTTAAATTATAATAATTTAATTAAATTAAAATTTAAATCCGTATTAGGCTTGATATTATAAATTAAACATCAAAAATATTATTACCTATTTTTCCTTATTATTTT
Organism: Monosporascus sp. CRB-8-3; assembly: GCA_004155055.1. Taxonomy (NCBI): domain Eukaryota; kingdom Fungi; phylum Ascomycota; class Sordariomycetes; order Xylariales; genus Monosporascus; species Monosporascus sp. CRB-8-3. Next base: position 162,097 of record QJNZ01000005.1, read on the forward strand.
TACATACAACTATTTACTATAATTTTAAAAAGGTTGTTATATTAATAATAAATAAAGAGATTAACGCCGACATTTACAGTATTACTAAGATATTGTTTTAATATTTTAATATTTTATATTATAATTAAATAGTTATTATAAATTTATATTATCTTAATAGCTTAATAATTTAAATTCCAGATATTTTATTTAATTATTATAAACTGAAAGCTTTTATTTCGATTAACCGTAAGAACATAACTGGTTTCCATCTAACTTAGAATATCGTTTTTTAAAGTAGCTCTAGCTTAAAAAATCTTAATTATTTAAAGTTTCGAGTTTATTACTATGTCGGCGCTAATAGAGGGACTAAGAGCTGTAAGAATTAACTGCGGTTAAAAACTTAAAGAATTAATTAATTAAATCCTATGTATTATGTTTTTTATCCGGCTTTATTAAAAAGCAACGATTTTTAAAAGGAGCTTTTCGGTTCCGCTATATACACTATCTACTTAATCATTAGAATATTAATTCGCTATATATAACCTTATATTTACGTAGTACTAATTTTTTAAAAGTTTTGAATTTAAAACCTAAATAAGAGTTAAATTCATAACCGTAATACATTTAAATATAAAGGTTTAATATAAAAATACCATAATTTAATAGAGTTTTATTTAAATTCCATATTAAATAATATTAAAAAGCTAAAATTCATGTCATTTTATTATTAGGATTTTATAATTATAAATATATATATCTTTATATATGCGATAATATTACTATTATATATTTAAAGAAAAGCTCGTAATATTAAGAGTTTTAAAAGATATTTAATTATATTTAAACCAAGGACATATATAAATATTTATAGTTATAAGGTTTTAAGTATAGAAATACTTGATGTTAATAAAATAAAGATAAATTTAACATACGTTTATTTTATCAACGAATAACAAAATATAATAAAAGAGCTACTTAAAACCCTGGTAAATTATATAAGATTTCGACTATAAAAGAAATTTAAATGATATCATATAAAATGTTAAAATTAATAATAAGCCGATTTGCAAATAAATTTAAGATTAAATTTCGTAAAAATTAATTCCAACTTTGAAAATATATTATAGAGTAACATTTAAACAAGTAATTCCGCAATATTATATTAAAATTAATATCCGAAAGCTTTTAATATTCTAAAGAAATTATTTAGTAATACGCTTTAAAGTTTAAATATAATAAGGTTAGCTTATATATTAAAAATAATTAAAGCTGTAAAAATATATATATATAGTTTAAAATTATAAATTACTTTTATCGAATTTAAAAAAACATTATATACTTAATAACATATATATATAATAACATACTAAATATGATATAAAAATAATTAATTTCTAATAGAATTATCTTTACTATATATAAATGTATAGTTATTTTTTCCAGTTTTAAATTTAAAAATATTTAGAATTTTATATAATTAATAATCCGTCCTAGTAGCCTAGCAGTTACGAGCTAAGGTGTCTTTTTTAATTAGTATAAACTTAGACATTTTACTTTAATTAAGTATAAGAAACAGTTAGTTCGAATCTAGGTTAGGATAACAATTTCTAGGTAGCGCCAGTATAAAAGGAAACTAAGGTTAAAATTTCGATTTTAATTAAAGAGTCAGTTCCGCTATTATAAAGAGGAAAACTAGAGTAGTTAAGAGTTTTATAAACTATTAAAATCAATAATAATGTCGGCAGATGTAGTGATTTATTATTAGAACGTTGAAAGGATTAAAAGGGCTTTGATTTATAGCCCTAAGATTGCAAGGACAAAGGAGCTGAAGCTATATCTAGCTGCTCTCCCCCCAGTTAGAAATGAGGAACCTAGAACTAGGACACACCAGAACTACAGCCTCAAGAATGCAATATAATTTGCCCACAAATAAATGTAATTAAGTTCTTTATTATAATAGTTTCTATTTGGTATTATATTTATTTAAACTTTAATAAATAAAAACGATTATAAAAATATACGTTCCGATTAAGGCTATATTAAACTACCTGTATATATATGTAATATATAAATTAATTTTATATACAATTAATAAAATCCTTAAAGTTTTATATAAAACGTACAAGCAAATACAAGTTTTTTAAACACATTGGTTTTTTTTAATTAGTTATTTTATAATGTATACTATTAAAAAAAAAAGATAAAAGTATATTCCAATAAATATACAGCTAGTTAAATACGCTGCAAACAGTAAAATATGTTTATTTTTAAAATAAATATAATTAATTTTATTAGTAGTTTTTAATAATGAAAATTATTACTACTATTTTCGATATTTAATTATCGGAAGTTTCAGTATTAATTATATTATATATAAATACAAGGTGTCGGTAATGTTATAATTATACAAAAGTTAATTTTAAGGATTTTATTATTCATTATAACTCTTTTTAAAAGTTTATAAAAACTAGAATGAATTTTTGTATAATTTAAATAATTACAGCTTTTCTTATTTTTTTAAAAACGTCTTTATATAAATTACGTATTAATAAAAACATTTTATCGAATTTATCGAATAATAATAGTTTATTTATAAAGTTATAAAGTGAATAAAGTAAAAAATTAATGTATAAATATATTATCTATTAAACTAACGTATTATATATACGACACAAATAAATAAATATATAACTTGAATTTTTTAAAATTAATATGATCTATTATTATGAAAAATGTTTTAAAATAAATATAGCCTATTATCCTAAAATATATAATTAAAAATTTAATTAGAAAAAGGTTAATTTTATATACGATATTGTGAAAATTATTTTAAAAGCTAGATAGTAAGTAAACGCGCCCGAACCGATATTATCCTTAGTTTATAAAATTTAATACTAATCAAAAGAAAATCGATTATATATTAAATGCTTAATTAAAATATTTGAAGTTTCTTAATTTAATTTTTATAAAGTAACAATATAATAAATTTATTATTTATATATTATATTATAGTAGAGTTTAATATTAATTAAATATTTTACATCATTTAAATAAAAAAGTATTAAACTATATTTAAATTAAGAAATATATTATTACAAGATTTTACACGAAAATCTACATATATTTACATAATAATTCCGAAAAATAATGTCTTAAAAAATATTAAGTATTTTAATATAATAAAACCTCTAATACCCGATATTATAATATTAAATATAATTATTTTTAATATTAGAAAAAAAAAGAACGTAAATAAAATTAAGAAGAAAATCGAACGTAATTTATAATAATATAAAATATTAATTATTCAAATTAACTTTTAGTTTTATTTAGTATTTTTACCGATAAAATCTTTATTTTTCGCTAATTCGCTGATAACTTATATCTATCCGATTAAAATTTTATTATAAGTAAAAATAAGTATATAATTAATTATTGAAATATGAAACAAATTATATATTTATTTATATTTTTAATAATTTTAACTCTTTAACTTACTTTAATATCCGTATTTAAATATTCTTCTTTATTATATATGGTGAATTCTATTATCGGCTTATATAATACGTGTAAAATTAATATAATCATTAATAATAATAAGTACGGATTTATAAAAATATAAATTAAATTATTTAATTTTAATCGTATATATTTCGAATTTAAAAATTTTCATTATATTGATATTAACAGTTTAATTACTTACCTTTATTACTTTCGTTATTTTCGTATTTATAAAAACTGTTAAAAGTATCATTAAAGTAACTTAATAACATGTTTTTTATAAAATAAAACTAAATGTTCCCAAGGTTACTTTCGATAAATATAATTAAATCGTTTAATTTTTTAATACAAGTAACTTCTTAGTTTTATATAAAATTGCTTTTTTAAAAGAAGAAAACGGATACTTTTATAAAATAAATTGCGTGCTTAACAAATCTCGGAAAACTTAAAATATACGTTTAAAAAAAAACACATATTAAAAGGGAAATAAAGGCTTTCATAATTAAAAAAAGTACTAATAAGTTATTATAATTAATAATAGTTGAAAGTAATTACTATTAAAGTATTTTAAATAAACGGAAATATAATATTCATAGTACACCCGAATATAATACGCATATTTATAAAAGAGTTATAAAGAGGTTTAATAATTAAAAGTCTTATTAATTTAAATTAATTTATTTTAATTCGTTATCGCGGAAGGTTAAAAAATAGTCCGTTCGCTTATTTAGGCAGTGTATTTATATAATACGTTAGTTATTTTTGAAATTACTATAAAAAACGTTCTTTATTCGAGAATATTAGTATATTTAAATTTTATAAATAGATATATATAATAAACTCTTTTCATAAACACCGTAACTATTAAATTTAATTAAATAAATTAATATTTTATATTACTATAATTACTAAGATTTATTAAAATTTAATCCTTTTACTATCGTTTTATTTTAAATTACCTTTAAACTACCTGATAATATTTTTATTAACGACTATTTTTAACGCAATTTTAAATGGTTTTCTTAATCCGGAATAACCGGATAAACTAGTACTCGTAATTTTCCCATTTATAATAAACTAAAAATTAATTTCGAAATTTTTAAGTTGGTTACTATTTATATCTAGTTTTTTTAGTAATTCTTTTATATAACCGTTATTATTCGTTGTTAAGTGATTTTAATTTTAATTATTCTTATTTTTATAAGTTAAATAATATTTAAAGATTATTAATAAAATCGTCGGAAATATCGATAATATTTATACGTTTTACACATTTATAAAATTTAGAAATTTTAAATGAAACATTTTCCGTAAAGACTTTACAGTTACGGAATACGGATATTTTATAATAGAAATTTCCCGACATATTCTAATCATTTAAATTAATAAAGTGTTAAGATGGTATCGTAAAATAGATAGAGATTAAAAATATCGTAAAACTAACCAAGGGTCGTAAAGCTATCTCATACTAACTTAAGGTATACTGCAAAAAGCTTAATATCTTCTAAGTTATTATCTACCTTTTAAAAGATTCCCTTACCGAATCGTAAAGGGAAAGGGTATAAGGTTTATCTAGGTCGAAGTTGCTTAATATTACGGGATAAATTTCGGAACAAAACTTTTCGGAATTAAAACGTATAATATGTCTTAATCGTAAGAACTTTTAATAATTACCGTAGGCGAAAATATTCTATAAAATATTTATTATATTATATATAAATATAATTATTTCATATCTTTAAATTAACTTAGAAAATATATCTTAAACTTAATATCTTATGTAAATAATAAACTAACTTATTTAAATTAAAAGATAATATTATTTAAAAGTTAAAAAATAACATATAATATAAAGAATTATTTTTTTTACGAATATTAATATCGTTATTTTATATTTAAATAAATATTTTATTTGAATAAAGAGTATTAAATAAGGTAAATTACTATTAAAGTATATAACTAACTATATATAAGAAGCTAATCTATTTACTAAGTACGTATATAAAGGATTATATAACGTAATTTAAAAGCATTTTCGAAAAAACCGTACCCCTTAGCAGGCCGGATAAAAAAACGCAATATAGATTATTAACACGATAACAAATAATTAGTTAATATTCGATTGATTTAATTGGTTCCTAGAGCCCCCAACCACTCCAGTTGTCGCCGACACTGTAGCGGAGCCGAAGTCTAAATTGGTTAGCTCTTTTAAGCTGGCGCCACCTAGAGGAACTGTTAGATATAAGGGACATTAGTTATGTTGTTATATTTTTCTAACTTGCGTATATTTCTCGTATACGTACAGCTTTTATATAACCTAACAACGGAACATATATCTTCCAATCAAAAGGACCCCTTCCGTTCATAAAGTACGTTTAACACCCCTTATTAGCTAATACACCCCCTTAATACCCTAAAATATTCATGGCGTTAATCGTCACTTATTATCACTTCTTAAAGTTATAACTTTTTATTCAACCTTTTTTCCGGCGATTAAATCCTTCTAATTAATTAATTCCTCCTTTAAAACTATGCGTAAAATATTCCTTTACCATTCGAAAATTTTCGTAATATTTACCAGTTTTAACTGCTTTTTAAAATACCTAAATAATTTACGTAATAAAACTTTAATTAATTTATTAACTAGCATATTACCCGTAACCATATAATTCATTTTAATTAAATCCCTCTCTACGGTTTCTTATAACTAATAATTATATATATTTATATACCGTAATTTTATTTATAATAAAGCAATATCGGCATTAATAAGCCGTATAATCTATTAATTATCGTATTACATATTTAACGGTCTAATATTTAACATAACTTCCAACTTTTTAATTAGTTAAAAATTAAATAAAATTTTTTTTATAATTTACGTAAAGGATAATAATTCCGTTTCAGTTATAAAAATAATTACTATATTTTATTTATTCGCCTGCTATTTTATTATTCCTTTAAATAACTTTATAACGTAAACTTAAAAACTTGTTCGATTAATCGTATTATCCGCAAAAAAGGTATTATTGTAATTATTTAATAAATCTTTACCTCCGAATTACAACGCCAACATTTTAATCCTAATTAGGTATAATATAATTCGATTAGCGGCTTTATAATAAACGTCGTTAAGGTTCGGGTTAAAATAAACAAATTAAAATACGGTAAAGAATATATCGGGTCGTATATTAACTATTACGTATAAGATAAAACTGATTTTCTTTTGGTATTTATTAATAAAGCCTAAATAAGCTAAATTAAAATTCGGCAATAACTTAACGCTTATAATTAACGTATTTAAAAAGTTATTTAAACTTTTTTTAAGGATTAAATTAACCAGCTTATTTATAAAATCGGATTAAAATAACTAGATTTTCCTATTAAGCCTATTTTTAATTATTTTAATATTAAGAAACCATTATAAATCCTTATTTTTTATAAAGGTATATTATTTCCGAATCTATTAAATTAATTAATTAACAAAGTTTTAATATTTTTTACGATATATTATAACGATATCGTTTACGAAAAAAATACCAAGTATTTCTTAATAAATAAAATAACAAGGTTTATAAAAAATAAGGCTAAATCCTAATTTCTTAAATATCCCGCTAAAATCCTTTTATTATAATAATAACACTTCCTTTAAGCCGTATAAAACCTTTTTAATCAAAAAAATCTTTTTATATTAAAAATACTTTAAAAAATGTTTTTATATATATTTTATAAAATAAATTAATATTAAGGAAAGCGTTAATAACGTTATATTATTTAAACTTTAAATCGAACTTAGCTGCCGTAACGATTAACGTTCTAAACGATTTTCCAGCTAAAATAAATACATATATATTACTTTAAACGTTTTTAAATTATTAATTACTTCGTACGATAAGATATACCTTATATTTTTATAATTAGTTATACTTATTAAATTTGTAAATATATATTTATATATACCTTAAAACCTATTTCCTTTAACGGGTATATATTTAACTTTTTATAGCTTTACGACAGTAACGGTAAGTTACGTTTATATACCTAGTTTAACGACCTAAATATTTTTTTATATAATAAAATATTAAAGTTTTTCTAATTAAGGTAACGTATATTTCGAGTAATTAACTTTCTTAAATTTCCGCAATTTACCGGCCGGTTATCGATTGTACCTATAAAATAAACTAACCGTTTTATATTAAAAACGGTTTTTATACCCTATAATCGTTTCGAATAACATTACCTCGGTACGGAACATACGGGAAATTTACGTTTATAACCCGTAAAATGCCTTTATCTTTTACCGTTATACTGGGTTAAATAATTTAATAAAAGCTTAAAGATATCTTTATTCCTTCTATCGGTATATTAATTATAATAATTATTAAAATAAACGTTAGCGGCGGTAATAGTTTAAAAAATAAAAATAATTCGAATATAACAATTATATAAAGATAATTAATTCCATATAAATATGTTTATTTTTTCCCTATCCCGGACGTTTTTAATATTTATACCATTTTAAAATTATCTTTCCTATTTAACGGGTAATTAAAATATCCTATTTAAGTTTTTATTTTCTTTTTAAATATATATATATAAATAACTTTAGGCCTAATTAGGTAACTTTACTTATCGTAATAAGTTTTATAATTTATTTTCCGTAACGTAAAAAAAATTATTTTTTAAATTTTTAATATTCTCTAAAAAGGTAGCTTTGTTATTAAACTATACGTTTCGAATAATAATAACTTTATTAATTAACGGGTTTTAAATCTCGTAGATATTCGTAAATTAATAACCGATAAAAAAGTTAATTTATGCTTTAAAATTTAGGTTTTAAAATTTCCGTTCCTTTTTATAGCGGTAATTGTTATAATATAAGCTATATAGCCGTATATTCGTAAGTAAGCTTATTAAAGTTTCCGATTAAGTATTATAATACCGTTTTTATACGCTAGGTAAATATAATAAACCTTATATAATCTTTGCCAAAAAAGTACGTATTTAGATATACGGTTATATAAATATATTCCAGTTTTAAAAATATATATGATTAGATATAAAAGTAATTTAACATTATTTCGTATTACAGTCGCTTTCTTATTAATTATATCCCTTAAATACTTTATATCCCTGTTTTAAGCCTGGGTATATAGTATTAAAAGCTTAAGTTTAATATTAAAAGGAGGCGACTGTAACATATCCCTAAATAAGTAATATTTCAAGATCTCGTTATTTCATTCGATTACCTATAAAAAGACCTTATTTTGATATTTTAAAATTCCTAAAAAATATTAGAACGTATTAATTAATATATTTTAGTTTCGGTTTTTAAAATATATATTTCAAATAAAACTTAAGTACTTATCAGTAACAAACATAACGTATTTATATCCTTTAAAATCTTTTTCGAAATCTATAAAATCGATAACGATTTTTTATCCTAATCGGGAAATTTTTTTCCTTAATTCGCGGCGTATTTACCTCCTAGCTTTCGTTTTATTACATATTTAATATTCGATTATTATAAAACCTTTTAAACAAACTGTTTTCGTATAGGACTATAATTAAACGATTATTTCGCGCCCTAAATAACCTAATCTCAGGTGTTACGTAATACCGTTACTAATCCATAATAATCTCGCTATTTATAAATTATCGTTTCGTCTATAAATTGTAAAAAATATAAATAATTATTATATTAATATTTTCGAAAATAAATTAGTTAAATTTATTTGTTAACGTAACAACTACTTAATTATATTTATCTTAAATAAAATTATTAATTCCTTAATTATCCTACTAATATTTTTTCTTCCGGAACTGCCGGAGAGATACCAGGTTATATACGAAATTTTCGTAATAAATTACGTCGTATAAACGTAACGCTTTCGGGCTCTTAAAACTTTAAAGTAATATATCTATTTCTCCATATTATCTAATCGGAACGAAACTATTCCTTACGTACAATCCGTTACCTTAAATCGTTAACCTATATTTTAACAATCTGCTAATAAGATTAAAAATATATATCGTAAATTTTAAATCCAAAATAGATAAATTCCTTAAAGGATAAAACGATACATTTATCGTACTATTCTAATCAATAATTAAAATACTTAGAAAAATTCGTTTTACTCCCATTAAAAATTAATCTGTCTTTTAGGTAATTATCTTCTTTATACCGTTCGATAAATAATTAACTTTTTTCTTTAAAAACTAATTAAAATCAATTCGTTAATAAATTAATTTTAAGATTTCATTATTAAAAAGGAAAATAATTAAGGTCTTATTAAAAAATACATAATAACCTTAAAATAACGTATAATAAGGGTTTAAATAAGCTTTATAACGTATACCATAAATATTTAACTTTTTACATTTTCGTTTGTTAATATTTCGGTCCGAATATAAGCTTTTACGATTACCTCGTTTTAACCTATATTTTGAAATTTTTCCCCGTAATTAAAGGTTAATATCCTTAGCCTTTTCCTAATCAAAATCGTCCTTATTAAAAGGTCTGTAAAAATTTTATAAAACGCCGAAAACGCTAATTTAATATTTTATAATATAGACGGTAATTAGGTTATAATCTAATAATTAAAAAAATTAACTGCTATTTTCTAATAACTAATCGTACCGTTTTCAATCTTAGCTTTTTCTATTTATTAAAAAATTATCGTCCATATCCCGACAATAAGAGCTAATACTATATTTAGGTCGTTAACCTATACGATCGGTATTTTCGTTTTTAAAATCCCATATCGTTATCCTTAAACCATAACCTTTTATTATTTTATAATTTATTCGTTTAACTTTTTTGATAACTTTAAAGCTTATTTTAATTTTTTACGGTATTCCCGTTACGTATTAATTAGGAACTTGTTATCGTATACTTTGCCGGATTCAGCTAAGTTAATGTATTATTTTCGCAGATTTTTTCCTAAAAAAAAATTCGTTTCCTTAATCGCTGGAAATATTAACTTTAGGACTTATTTTGTAAAATCGTTAATTTTTTTATAGAAAATCTCGTATTTCCGATTTTCGTAAATATACGTCGTAAAATCCTAAATATAAGTTTATTTACTTTCGGTAATTATCTTAAAAATATTTATCGGATAATTCGTATAATCGATTTTTTCGACGGTTCCTCCGGAAAATATAAACATAATTAAAAAGCTGCTTAGTATATTATTTCGTATCGTATAACGGATTCGTTTTTTTAAGTACGAAATTATATCGAGTTTTTTAAATTCGACGGGATATAAAATATCCTAATTAAAATCGATATAACGCCAAATACCAAACGTATACGTTCTGGATTAAATTTTGCCTTTAAAATAATCCTAATTTTGAAGTCCCTTATAAATAACGGAAAGCGTTAATAATACCGATATTATTACAATTAATAAAATATACGAATTATTACTATTAATTTACAGTTTATATCGTTTTAATAATAACTAATTAATTAATAATATTACGAATTAAACGAACAAAACTTTTAATTATTAAATATCGGGGATATTAGTTATATTATTAAATTTTTCTAATTTACGTATATTTCTCGTACGCGTATAACTTTTGTATAGCCTAGTAACGGAACATATATCTTCCGATTAAAACGACCCTTTCCGTATATAGGGTGCGTTTAGCACTCCCTGCTAGCTGACAGAAACGGTAGCCCAAGCTGGATTTGAACCAGCTGTTTTTTACGATTAATCGAAATAGGGTACTTAAGCCTGACGCAATTAAAAGAAACACCCAGGCTTGCAACTACTAAGCTATTAGGCTAGTAAATAGTATTAATTTTTTAAATTTTAAAAGATTTATATTTTTAAAATATTAAATATTTGAAAATATATATACCGGCTATTAGCTATTTAGTCGTTATTAATTTAACGAAGTATATATAAGGTTGTTGGGTTTGAGCCGTATTATCTAGGCCGAATTAAAGATACGAAGTAATTACATTAATAATTAATACGATAAATACTTTACCTAATATTTTGGAATACGGTAATTATTAATGGTTTTTACGGTAATAACAAATTATACGTTTCGGTTATAAAGAGCCTTATTCCGAAGCCGATTATCGCGTAATACCGATAAGCTTCGATTTTGATAAACCTTATGTTTTTTAACTGGTTCGGTAAAGGGAATCTTTTAGAATGTAATAATTTAGGAGATGTTAAGCTTTTCGCGGTAAACCTTAAATCCGTATAAGATAGCTGCTTTGTAACCCTTTATTAATCTTACGATTTTAACATCGATCGATTTTACGATACTTTTTCGAATCCTTATTAATTAAAATAGCTGAAATATGCCGGGCAATTTTTATTATAAAATATTAGTATTCCGTAACTATAAAGTTTTTACGGAAAACGATTTTTTTAAAAATTTTTAAATTTAATAAAATTTTAAAACGAATTAAAAATATTAATATTTCCGTCGATTTAACCGACTTTTTTTAAAAAGATCGGATTTTACTTTTAATTTTCGGATACGATTTAATTTATATAAATAAAAGTAATTAAAAGTTGGACAATTTTATAATGGAAAATATCGACCGTATAGAAAAATTATTGGAAAAGCTGGATATAAATAACAAAAGGTTAAAGAATTTCGAAATTTAATTTTTAACTCGATATAAAGAAAATTACGAACGATAATATATCCGGCCATTCCGGATTACAAAAACCGTTCAGAATTCGGTTAAAAATAATCGTTAATAAAAGCATAATAAGGCAGTTTATAAAAAGGTTAGGGCTTAGTAAAGCTTAGCAACCGATACCATAATCTATTTATTTGTTTAATTTTGTTCCACGGTTACGTCTCCTTTAAGGAGATCGAAGTATATAATAACTAAATAAATAAATATTATTATTATTTTAAGAATTTAAAATACGATAAATATAAAGTAAAAATTAAAAATAGATTTTAATTTTCCGTTAATAAAGTACCGTTAGAAGTATATATATTTTAAATTATTTTAATATAATATTTAACAATTTTAAAAAACGAGTTTAATTAAAATAACAGAAATCTTTATAAAAAGAAAATTAAATAAAGTTTTTTAGTTAAATATAATAATATTACTTAATAAATATTTTCTAAAAATAATAATCCTTCCCGATAAATTTAAAATTAGAATTTATTAAACGTAGGTAAAAAACGTTTAACGTATACGATAAGGATAAATAGAAATTTTAAAAAAATACCGAATAACTAGATATAAAACGAAAAATAATTTAATTTCATTCAAGTTTACTAAATTCTTATATATTTAAAGTTTATTAATATTTATTAAAAAGATTATAATGATTTCTTTTATTAAAAGAAAAAAATAAGTTAAATAAAGATTAGTTATTTTTAATTATTTTTCTGCTATCTTCTATAATATTAATATATTAAATCATCCTATTTTATCTACTATAATTTTCAAATTTATTCTAACGTTAATAATATTATATTATGCAGTAATTTCAAATATAAAAACTAAATTATTATTAATAAAGTTAATGTAAAATATAAGCGAACAAGCTGTATAAGTAAGTAAACTGTTAAGACCTGTATAATGCAAGGTTGTTAGGTTTAAGCCGTATTATCCAGGCTAAGCTAAAAATACGAAATAATTACATTAATAATTAATACGATAGATATTTTACTTAATATTTTCGAATACGGCAATTATTAATAGTTTTTATAGTAATAATAGATTATACGCTTCGGTTACGAAAAGCCTTATCCCGAAACCGACTATTACGTAATACCGATAAGTTTCGACCCTAATAAACCTTATGCCTTTTGGTTAGTTCGGCAGGGGGAATCTCCTAGAATATAATAATTTAAAAAATGTTAAGCTTTTCGCGGTAAACCTTAAATCCGTATAAAATAGTTACTTTGCAACCTTTTATTAGTTTTACGATTTTAACCTCGATCGATTTTATAATTTTTCGAATCCTTATTAATTAAAATAATTAAAATATACCGGGCAATTCTTATTATAAGATACCGGTATTCCGTAATTATAAAATTTTTACGGAAAACGATTTTTTCAAGGTTTTTAAACTTAATAAAGTTTTAAGATAAATTAAAAATATCGATATTTCCGTTAATTTAACCAATTTTTCCCAAAAAAAAATCGGATTCTATTTTTAATTTTCGGATATAATTTAATTTATACAAATAAAAGTAATTAAAAATTAAACGACCTTATAATAGAAAATATTAACCGTATAAAGAAATTACTAAGAAAGCTAGATATAGGCGGTAAAAGGTTTAAGAATTTCGAAATTTAACTTTTAATTCGATATAAAAATGATTACGAACGATAATTTGTCCGGTTGTTCCGGATTACGGAAACCGTCTAGAATTCGGTTAAGAATAATTGTCGATAGGGGCATAATAAGGCAATCTATAAAAAGGTTAAGGTTTAGTAAAGGTTAATAACCGATACCATAATTTATTTATTTGTTTAATTTTATTTTACGGTGACGTCTTCTTTAAGGAGATAAGACCTGTATAATAAAATCGAATTTTTAAACATTTACAAATATTTTAAATCTTTATAAAGGTTTAGATAACTTTATATATCGCTTTTTAATAAGGGAAATACCTTCGAAGAAAATCAGTAAAAAATATAGATTTAATCTGTAAAAGATATATATATCGTATTTATTTACTGGTAAATCGGACATACTTTTTTATCTTTCCGTATATTAATTCTTTTACATAATAAAAATAAATATTATTTTATTTTCTACCTACTTATATTAATCGATATATAACTTAATAATATTTAATAAACGGTTCGTTATTCTCTTTCATCATATAATATCGAATATATTTTAGTTAAAAAATACTATAAAAGAATTATATTGGAACGAAATTAAAATTAACTAATATTATATGTTATATATAGTTATTAACGTACTATATAAACAAATTACTTCTATAAATAAATCGCTCGTTTTTTACGCCATTTTAACAATATAACTTTAATCGTTTATTTTTTAATACTAATAATATAAAACGCCTTATAAAAAAAACGAAAATAAACTTAACCATTTAAACTAAAAGAAAAACCCGCAATTTAATTATAAACGGCTTTATATAATATATAACGTTCCCGAATTTACCTTAAGAGCCTATATAACGGTAAAACTTACTAAGCTAATATTATATTTAATTTACGAAAACTAACGCTAACCGAAAAAAAATTAATTATCGAACAAATCCTTAACTTAAATACGCAAACGTTTCCTATTTAGTTTTAGTATATTAAAAATATAACGAATTTACTATTTACCTAACGCAGTATAATACGTATCGAAATTAACTAAACGTCTAACTTTATTAAACGGTAAAAAAAACTTAAAACGCATTTAAATTAAAAAATAAATTTCTACTAAATTTTATACGAAAATCCCGAAATATTTCGTAACTAATTTGCACTTATTGAGATTATTATCGCAAAATACGGTATCGTAAAAAAGGATATTTACAAATATAACAAAATAAAGTTTTTAATAAATTTTTTTATAATAACATATATAATAATTACAAATATCGAAAAACGTAAAAAACCTAAATAAACGTAACAAAAAAATATAATTTATATTAATAGAAATTATCACCTTTTAAAACTAGGCCTTATACCTATTTATTATCCTTACCTGGAAAAACCACCTTCTTCGCTAGTTCGCCGATAACCCATTTTTACTCGACTAAAAAATTACTATAAACGAAAACGGCTAAATAATAAATAAACTATATTTAAAAAATTAAATATTTTAATAAATATATTAAAATATATTCTAAAAACTTAAAACGTTTTTTTCTTCTTAACGGTTATAAAAGCTATTATTTAATAGAATTCGAAAATTACTACAAAACCAATAATATTATTACACTTTATATACCTACCTATTTTCTCCATTGGTTTTAACCTCTCGACGTATCCTATTTTTCCGTATTAAAACGCACCTATTCGTTATATATCGAAAATCTTATATAATATTATATTACTTATATTACTAAAAAGAATTTTATCGCCAGTTTTTACAATACGGTTAAAATTACCATAACTATTAATAATATTAAATCCGAATTTATAAAAATAGAACTTATTTTATTTAATCTTAATCGCGTCCTTTTTAACTAAAAAGTTTTAATTATACCTATACTAATTATCACTCTACTTATCATTACCAACTCCGTTATTTTTCTACCTACGAAAACTTCTTAAAATATTATTAAAACAAGTTAATAAAAAAGATATTTAAAAAAAATCAAAAATTACGAGGGTAACTCGCCGATAAAAATAATAAAATTAATTAATCTTTTGCAAGGTAAAGTGCTATTGAAGTATCTAGCTATGTATAAGCTGATCCGTTTATTATATATATGTACATAAATAGTTTTATATAAACGTAACCGGGGAGCACCCTTTAAAAACTATTCCTTTTTAGCCAAGGGCCGGAAAAACGTAATGCGGATTATGTAATACGGTAACTAACAATAAGATATACCCGATTAATTAATTAGTTCCTACCGCCCCTAATCGTAACTGGTTCCCAAAGCCCCCCGCCACCCCTTAATTATCGCCGATACGGTAACGGAACCGAAACCCCAACTGGTCTGGCTCCTTTAGGCTAGCGCCACCTAAAGGAAC